>CATKWJ010000640.1:0-39030 GCA_949825065.1 Odontocerum albicorne | reverse complement strand
TGCAGTGAGACTCTGGAATCAGTTACAAACCAATATAAGACTCGCTCCGTCCTTGGCATGCTTTAAGAAGCGACTGAAAAACTCTTAATTTCTAGTATTTTCCTTTCCTCTCCACCATCTCTTCCTTTCCTTTTGATTGATGATATCTCACTTTATATGAAAAATAATGTTCGGGTGATTGCCCGTCTTTGTGGGGCTCATGGGCATGTGCTCACGTATGTGTTTATGGATTTCAGGTTGATGGATAGTCATTTGAATGATTTATGCCACCACGTAACTTGCTTCATTTACTTTTGTCTGGTTGGCTGGAAGAGCCCGCAAGATTGTATTGCAATAAAAGTGTTAAATAAATAAATAAATAAAATAAAAAGTATATTCGAAGAGTTTAGCGATGAAACGAGTAGAATGCCAGTTAAAGTTAGCGGAAACTTAGAAAAAAAGAATTTGGGATAAATAATTGATCGATTTTATGGCGTTTCGGGAAAACAACATTACGGGTATAGATTGAGTTCTTTGTTTAAGGGAGGCTTTGAGAATAATAAAAAAAAAAAAAAACAGAAATCTACTTGAATTATTTCTAGTTCTGTTTCTTATGGTTGACCTTCTCAATTCCTTGAAAGCCTCCCGGTCCAGATATTACATTCAATTTGATGTTTCTCCGTAAGGTTATTTACAATTTCTTTGACAGTTCCGATATACTGGCGCAAATTGATTTCCACACTACTGCTTAAAGCAGACGAAACCTTTTTGAAGTGAAACTTCTGTAGGCGCGGTAGGGCAAATTGACCTGAACGTCACGAAAAGTGAAACAGTGTATTATAGTATTATTTTTATATTAATAAATTATTATTAAATTATCATTTATTATTATTAAATATTTTATTTATTAATAAATTATTATTAATTATTTTAATATTATTAATTAATTATTTTGTAATAATAATTAATATTATTAAGTGTATTATATTAGTATTAAAATCATTGAAAATTATTAAAATTATTATTTATTAATAAAATTATTATTATTTATTATTAAAAATTCCAAAAATAATATTTTTGTTATATATTATTTTCATATAAATAAATTTAATAATTATTAATTTTATTTTAATTAAATTATTTTATTTTATTTTATTTAATATCTATTTTAATATTTATTAAATATATAATTTGTATTTAGTGCATAATATAATGATATGTACGAGTATATGTTAGTATAATATTAATAATTATATTATTATTATATTATACAATAATTAATTGTTATAAAATTAACTAATAATATAATATAATAATAAGAATAATAATATAAATTTAATAATATAATAAAAATATTATAAAAAATATTAATTTAATAATTACATAAAAATATAAATTTATTTAATATTGAAAAATATAAATTTATTATTATTAAGTGTATTTTATTATTTTTAAAATTATTATTAGGTATTTACTACTGAAAATAAAAAATATTATGTATATATATTTATTTAATTAAGAGAGATTTTCTTGAATTAAATTCATCATAACCTTTATTTTTTTTAATTAGAGAGATTTTTTTGATTAAAATTCCTCATAACCACTTCCTAATCCTAAAAAAAATATTTTAAAAAATCGTTAACAAATAGAAAAAAAGCAATGCATAAAATCAACTTTACCTAGGAGCTAAGAAGTTTCACTTCTACCACGCGAGACTCTCACGCATCCGTTTTTTTAATATAAATATATTCAAAGATAATCGATAACTCCAATTTAAAAATAATTATTTAACTTTACATCTTGTTTGGTAGATATTTTAATGAAGATGTTGTGCGAAAGTGTTGGCTCCTTGCTAGGCTGTGTTCTTTGTGAAATGTACTGACAATTTGCTAGGCTGTTTGAACTCCAAGCCTTAAGTCACTTTATAAGTATATATAGTACAATATGTTGCAGGCCAAACCCGATTTCAGGGCAAACTAGTTTAGCCTCTCTCTCTCTCTCTCTGTGGTTGCAGTCCTAAGACTGGTTTGCAGCAATTTCAACTCTTCTCCTCCATTCCTCCCTTTCCTGTGCGGCTCTTTTTAAATCTGTATATGTTGAGCAGCGCACGTCCACCAACAGGTCCTCCAGGTACTCTCGGCGTGGGCGTCCCCTAGAGTTTGTCCCCTCGGTCATACCCTCCATTATGGCATGCAAAAGGCCCTCTTGTCGTATTATATGACCGATCCATCTTGCACGCCTTTCGGACAAGATCCTGAGCAGGTGCCTTCCTCCTTCGATTCGTTGGAGAACCTCTTCATTCGTGATGTGGTCTCTCCAGGAAATTCCTAATAGTCTTCTATAGGACCACATCTCAAAAGCCTCTAGTCTCCGTCTATCTCTTTCGGATAGGCACCATGTCTCGCAGCCGTACATCAAGATACTCCATACATAGGTCTTGATGAGGAGTATTCTTAGCCTAGGCCAAACTATTATAGTTTATCCTAAGCATGATCGGACAAACTAGTTTGGCCTAGGCCGAACTATAGTAGTTTGTTCTAAACGTGTTAGGATTAAGTAGTTTGGCCTAGGAAATATTACATATCATTCAAGTTTTCTGATAGTGTTTACTTGTTATTGCATGGCAAACTCTGGTGGCACTTCGAGTTAAAGAATATGGATTTCTTTTTACATAAACATCTGTTCGATGTACAGTTTTTGTTGCATTTACACCTGAAGAAACCTTGACCAGTCCGTATGGAATATTTAATTGCTGCACTTCTTAAAGAAATCTCTTTCTCTTGATCGATTTCCTCTTCTTGTATGAACTTATTTGCGCAGATATCAAATTACGTTCTGAAATTGTAAAAAAAATACAACGTAATCGATAATTATATCATAATATAAATAAAAATAATGTGTATAGTTCGGAAATTCTAGGATGAGTCCTGTGACAGCTCACAAATTTTCCCCGATACAACCTTGTAACAATGTTTAGTAACTTTAATTATTTTATCAACTTTAATATAAGCCTCAATTCTAATAAATAGCAAGTTATGTAGGTTAAATGCATTACATAAAGTTGTATTGGGGCAAATTTGTGAGCTGTCACAGGACTCATCCTAGAATTTCTGAACTATAGTAAATATGTTACAGAAAATTTAAAGGGCTTGTAGTATTATCTGCAATACATTTTCTGTAGAACGCCGTATTTGGTCTCAATTTTGTAGAATCCTTCGTTAGTTGTCTGAAGAATGACTTATACTTCAGAAAGTCTAGGATGAACCGTGCGACGTTTGTCACAAAGGGATGGGGTAAAATAATTTTTTTTACAAATCGAATAGTTTTTTTACAAATCGAACAATTGTGTTTCTCTAAACTGACGTTTTAATTCCTAATTTTCACTATACTGACTTTCTAATGTATTGTATGATTTGTATGTATCTTTAAATAGACCAAGATCCACTATAAATTAATACTAATTACGAACATTGAATTAAAATCGATTTATGAAAATCCAATTATCTAATACCCCATCCCTAGCCAATGCAGACTAACGTAGTGACTTTTGACAAACGTCACCAAATATTATTTGATTTTAACAAACTGCCACATTTTTGCTAATTTGTGACAAGATGTATTAATTTGTCATTATTGTTAGTTTTATGTAATGTATTTACCTAAATAAGTTGATATTTATTAGAATCGAAGCTTATATTAAAGTTGATAAAATAATTAAAATTACTGAACATCGTTACAAGGTTGTATTGCGGCAAATTTGTGAGCTGTCATACGGTTCATCCTAGATTTTCCGAACTATAACATATATTACGAAGATCCTCTTTGGCCTTGTCCACGTCAGGTATAGGGATGATCATATTGTCTCCGAGTTTGGCTGGCGGATGTTATTTGTCAGAAGATGTTTGTATCCTCTTCGGCTGTATTTTAATTTATTGGACGTATAAAATGCTGGTTGAATATCTTTGAGTATTGTTTTGGACACAGTTTGGGCCAAATCATTTTTAATATAAATTATTCGGTGCCATTGTTTATGTTATAGACAAACTAGTTTGGCCTAGGCCAAACTAGTTTGTTCTGAAATCGGGTTTGGCCTGCAACATATATACTGCAATGCTATAGTTCGGAAATTCTAGGATGAGTCCTGTGACAGCTCACAAATTTACCCCAATACAACCTTGTAACGATGTTCAGTAATTTTATTTATTTTATCAACTTTAATATAAGCCTCAATTCTAATAAATAGCAAGTCATTTAGGTAAATACATTACATAAGGCTGTATTGGGACAAATTTGTGAGCTGTCACAGGGCGCATCCTAGAATTTCCGAACTATAGTCATTTTCCTTCTTCCGTGATGAACAACTGCATTATTTTCGTATTCAGACGTTTCGCCACTGGAGAAGGAGCCTCCTTAGGCGTTTGTTTTTTTTTTGTGGCAGAATTTCCAATAATTATTGGAATCTGTTTTCAATGACTCCGAATCAATATGTATTTTTGTTGTTATGAAATAATCTACCAATGCGTTGGCCTGACCAAGTGAGAGACGCAACTGGACTACCCTTAACAACTACCCTTCGAGCCGCGCAGAGCAGGGATGGATGGAGAGGAGACGTCAGAGACTATCATGGGAGTCACGATGCTCAATCATGAACTACACGACATGATGATATGGTGGTTTATACTACTTTATTTTATACTTATGATGTTTTGTACTTTTTAAACATTTTTTTCATATATTTATAATAGTAAGGCAGGAGAGTGCTTTGCATATTTAATAGAAAAAAATCAAAAGTAAAAAAAAATGTTAATAATTTCTTAACATTTACCTTAAGATCAAAACGTCAAATTCGTTGATATACATAGTACATTTACGAGTTTAATGCTATTCAGCAATTTTCTACAAACATGTGCTGACTGTGATAATTTCTATATAGGAAAGACAGGAAGATCTTTTGAAAAGAGATTTCGTGAACACAAATCCGCCTTAACAAATCCTCTAATTTATTCTGAAATGGCTAATCATTGTCACCGTGAAATCCATACTTTTTCTATCGATGATATATTAGTAGTAACGGAAATAAATTGGACAGATTAGAGGCCCTAAAAATTTCTAAGTCAGTACATCGATCCGAACATCTAGTAAACAGTTATATCCCAAAAATCTCTCCGCTCTTGGCCGAAATCGTCCTATACCTCCCTCACCCCTCAGCCCCAAACCATTGAAGCGTGTATATGGGTACCAGTTCGAACATAATTTAGTCTTGTATGTGCTCCCCTGAAGATGAGGTGAAAGCCTTGAAACCGGTAGGGTTATACCGTTACAAAAAAGTGGAATAAACAGTGTTTGATAAAAATAAATTACAATCAGCTTATTTTGGATATGTCAAATTTTTTTCATCCAAGACGCATTTAAAAAAAAATTCAGTTTCAAAACTGGATAATCTTTTAACAATAATAATACGCTAAAATGAGAGGAAATCGTTCAAAAATAAAGAAGAAAAATAAAAAGAAATGATATTCTGAGTAATTTAATATTTTTTTTAATTCTTCCTTAGCATAAGGAAAACTTTTAAGATAACAGTTTCAAGGGGCATTTGATGGCCATTATATTTGAAAGTGGGCACTTAAACTCTCGACTGTTAAAAAAGAACTGGGGGAAAAAAAACTCTCGTAAGAATCAAATATACTTTGCGTATTAAAAACAAATATTTTTAATTATTTTCGAAGACAGATACCGACATCTGTGGCTGTAAATATGTTTTTTTTTATATAAGGATGTAAGAAATAATTTTTGTCTATTATCCGTTGATCTTACCTATATTTCATATGATGTCCTCGCGGCCGGGCTCACCTCAGTTCACGAGCTTCTCTCTTAATGTGTCTTGAGATATATGTGTGATTTTGGAATGTGCATACTATGTTGATATAATATAGATAATGATGTCCGTGGCCTAAAATATGTTTTAAGGCTTTCGTGGTATTTTATATCAGTTATATAAGATTAACCGTGTGATTTGTCTTATGATGTCGACGTTTCGAAAACGTTGCAATTTTCATCTTCAAGTATTGTTCAGAAACTACATAAATGCATATCATCACGTAATTTCCCTGTCAGGCTAACTAGAGAGGATAGAACCCCTGACATTTTTTTTCTTTTTTTTAACCTGGCGAGTTTATTGCCATGTGGCAATCTCTTCCAACCAGCCAGAAAGCTGGTTTTTATAGGCCCTAAGTGTTAACCAGACTGGAAACCTATTTTAAAAAATCTGGGTTCCAGCGGGGATCGAACCCGCAACTTCCGGACGTGAATAAGTACTAAAAGTAAGGCAAAGAAATGCTGCAGAAATGCATGGTCTTTCAAATTGAGCGTTTTTTTTAATTTTTGGATAAAACACAGATGGTGTCGTGAACTTGCCTGGATCTTGTGACATTTGAGAAGTGTAATGAAAGACATTTAAAAAAATGGGGTCGTGTAAAATACAACAACGCGTTCAAATTGTTGAATTATTTTATGTATTGTAATCTCCAGAAACGATGATGTTAATTGCCCACCAAGATCATGTGATCTGACACCGTTGGACTATTTTCTCTGGGGTTACGTGAAAAGCCAGGTCTATAAGAATGACAACCGATCAATTCCTGACCTGAAGGACGAAATTATTCGCGTTATTGGCGAGTTAGAACCGCAATTATGCCAAAATGTCATCGAACTTTTTGACAAAAGATTGGACATCTGTGGAGCTGCAAGAGGTGGACATTTGGCGGATATTGTTTTTTTTTATATTTAAATGTCACACATTATACTTCAATGACCAACAAAAAGTTTTTTGAAATCAAATCAAATTGTGTGTTTTATTCAAGAATTAAAAAAACTAGAATTAAAAAAAAACCGCTCAATTTGAGAGACCCTTTACTTAGAAGAATACACGTGGTGACAATTTATGACCGAATACGGAATGAAGGGATAAGGGATGAGTGTTAACTTAAAGCTGATGTGTTGAGTAAGATAAAGATAATCACTCTGAGATGGTTTGGCCACGTGAACTGAATGAATTAAGAAAGGCTTACAAAACAAATAAACAGTTAAAATGTGATTAGAATGCGTGGTAAGATCGAGGAAAGCATGATTACAGCAAATGAATTTTAATTAAAAAAAAACGAAAAGTAAATAAAAAAGAAAACTATCTACACTACACCTAAAGTCGAATGTGTTACTATCACAAATGGGAAGATCTATTATACAAATATTTTTTTTGTAGTTTGCTTTTCCTATGTAAGTTTTCTTGCGGTTTTTACATCAAATAGTTTTTTTTTAATATATGCAAATGCGGGGAATTACCTTATTTAATAGTTGCAGTCTAAATACTTTATTTATTATGCAACTGTCAATCGCCATTAACCTTTCCTTCCCTGTGTTGGGTATCTTCTACACGTTGCTTCCAATAACCATCAATATCTCTATAAATATAATAAATACAAGGTTAAGATTTTAGGTATTCCTCCATAATATATTTACGCATTGATTTAAAAAATAATATTAATAATTATCAGAATTTATCGACTACATCGCGGGTATTTTGTGAAGATCGGGAACAAATTCGCATTAAACGCTGTGAGTGCCTCGACCTTAGGGTTTTGACGATAGGTGAAGAGTATGCGGGAAGCGCGACACTATATTCGCATCTCACTCTTGCATACTCCACTGAATTGCGAGGAGCTCAATTGTCTCAATCGTCGCAAGCGTAAGCCACGCTGGGAGTAAGCCACGAACGCTCCGCGCCGCAGTAGCATTTGGGCTTGCAAATAGATTAGACCTACGCCCGTTCCGTGAGCGTTGCCAGATGGTTTTTTAATGTTTTCAGCAAACAAATCCCAATTATTATAATTTTTAACTTCAATTATAATTAATTAAGGGGATTATCTATGAATGTTCTTATTTTTCCGCTTTAAAATCGCTCATTTTTTATCGCGTACTCACTACCCAACGCCGGAGCGCGCGTTTCAATTTTAGCACCGTAAGGGAAGGGTTAAGACGTTCACTGCGTCGAACACGGATCCCGTGTCCATACAAAATAGCCTTGAATGTTGAGTGCACTCATAAATGTCTCCCGATAAGGATCCATCGCCGGTTTCATGTGTTTTGAAGACACGAAGGAATACACTTGTATATGATGTTTCAATAGAAAGAAGAATTTGATTTTTAAGTTATGGGTTTTCAAAAATTCGCGAATTTTCAGTATTTCTTTATACGCAGTGAACGTGTTAAAGAGACTGTGCCCTCTAAATGATGCTTTATAAACTTTCTTCCTATTATATTACAATTAAGAGAAATCTTACGAGCTGTGTGAGAAGATGTATGGACAAAAAAGAGGCGAAGAATATGCATCGAGATACAAAAGACTTACGTTCTGTCTTTTCTGCCTACCACAGCAAGGAACTGGCATGACGGTTATATGCTCCGATGTTTCCTTGCCGAAGGCACATTATCACATATTAGAATAAAAATTTTTGATGTATGTCAAATATTGAATAAAACTCAAAAATAGTAGTTTTACTTTATTTTCGTCAAAAATTTGAGTTAACATAGTTTACGTTTCCGACGACGATGTGTGGAAATGTATAGCCATAGTTGAAGCAAATCCTCAAAAGAAATCTGGGGAATTCCTACAGAAACTTTATTTTGTAAATCCAGCATAACAAATGGGCTTGCGACGCCCAATATGTACTTAAATAAGTCGGTCAATAAAGGAATCCCGACATTTTGTCTTCTTTGTTTGTGGGGGGAGGGGGGTTGTATAAAATCTTTTTTATTTCCCACCCCAATCCAACCTAACAAACAAACCCTTTAAATTAGACATAGCGTTATAACATTTATTTTTTTTATCTATTTTATTTAAACAAACGATTATAAGACATTTATTTTTTAATTTATTTATGTGCAGAATTGAATCATCTCGTGCGGCTTTTAATAAAATGAGAAGCGTATTCTGCGATGATAATCTAAACTTGAAACTTCGACAACGGTTAGTCAAATGGTACGTTTGGTCAGTGTTATTGCATGGAGTGGAATCGTGGACCCTCAAAGTTGGTAGTATGAACCGACTGGAAGCATTCGAAATGTGGATGCACAGGAGAATGCTACGGATATGGTCAGCAACAAAAGGGTTTTTCAAAGAGCCAAATAGAGGGAATGGAATGACTAATATTAAAATCCGAAAGGTGTCCTATTTGGGTCATGTACTTAGAGGAGCAAACTACAAATTACTGACCTGATCATCCGAGGCAAAATAGAAGGCCGAAGAGGTGTTGGCAGAAGGCAAATCTCCTAGCTCCGCAATATACGTGATTGGACTGGCATAAGGGGCGCTGGAGATCTTTTTCGGGCTGCCGGGGACAAAGATGTCTACTCTCAGGTAGGTGATATTCAACGTTGGGGGGGGGGGGGGAACGGACATGACACTGGGAAGAAGAAGAAGAAATAAACGGTACAACAATCGAATTGAATAATTAAAATAAACACACCTATTTCAAATGTTTGAAATACTCGTATTTTCAATCAATTGTAATTTGATCTTGTTTAATATGAAAGAATTTATTCTTTTCTTCGAGAGAAAAACATAATTTTTTATCTACGCATGTATTTGTGATGTCTTTTTTCAAACATTGGCATTCTAAAGGGTCTTTCAAATTGAGTGTTTTTTTTAATTCTTGGATAAAACACAGATAGCGTCGACTACTTGCCTGGGTCTTGTGACATTTAAGAAGTGTAATGTATGACATTTATAAAAATGGAATCGTATACAATACAACAACGCGTTCAAATTGTTGAATTATTTAATGTATTGTAATCTCCGGAAACGGTGATGTTAATTGGCCACCAAGATCATGTGATCTGACACCGTTGGACTATTTTCTCTGGGGTTACGTGAAAAATCAGATTCTTAAGAGTGACCCCCGATCAATTCCTGAGCTGAAGGACGAAATTATTCGCGTCATTGTTGAGTTAGAACCGCAATTATGCCAAAATGTCATAGAAAATTTTGACAAAACAGTGGACATCTGTGGAGCTGCAAGAGGGGGACATTTGGCGGATATTGTTTTTTGTGTTTAAATGTCATACATTATACTTCAATGACCAATAAAAAGTTTTTTGAAATCAAAGCAAATTGTGTGTTTTATTCAAGAATATAAAAAATAGAATTAAAAAAACCGCTCAATTTTAAAGACACTTTACAAATTTTCCACATCGTTAATTTTACTCTTATCATTGATCTCCAAAGTTCAAGTTTCACTTCCAAACATCAAGATGGGCACCAACACACCATTATGTATTGTTATTTTTGCTAGTATAATTAAGGATACATTATTGTCGTAAACAGTACTAGGTACGCTTTTGACCTTGTTACCTGCCAGCAATCTATCCATTACAAATGTTTGTAATATTTTCAGCCAATACTCGTAATAATTTAATCTCCTTTAATATGAAATAATTCTTTTCTTCGAGATTTGTAGCTGTGGTTTCCCTCATACAAACTACCCCCTGAAATCAACTCAGCGTATGAAAGCAGGGGGTAATGTTGAAGGCTTCTCGGTAAGAATCTATCATCGTGATTGACATGGCTTTAATCCACGATAAAATCGTTCAAAGCCTCGCTTCAATCTCATTTTATGGAGCCATAGTTTACGCGCTCGCTTCCGGACCTATTTCTTTTCCTCCCTTCATTTCCCCCGCATAACCTAAAAACCTATAAGATTTGATCTTTGAGTAATGCATATCATCGCTGTTGGTTCACTTCCTGCTTTTCGAAGAATTTCACAAATGGTAAATATAAAGAAACAATGACGCCGTGTCCCTATCGGGATAGGCAGAAATGAGAGAAAGTCAAACTTTTCCATTGCATAGTGTTACACGATAGAAGAAAAGAAAACAGATTAGGGGGAATTCAATACAATAACAAAGCAAACTAATTTAACTGAGGAAAAAAAGCAATGCATAAAGAATGTGTGTCGAGATATACACTGTCACACCATATAAAGTTCTCAATTAACGCATTCCTACAGCAAATATATAGTAATAATTTGAAAAGAAGGCGTGGTAGTGGAAAGTAAATGAAAATGAGGCGCATTTATACGACGGTATACGAGTACGTATCCTACTTTCAGAATATCATTATATAACTCCTTAACCTTTCCTTCCCTGTGTTGGGTATCTTCTACACGTTGCTTCTAATAACCATCAATATCTCTATAAATATAATAAATACAAGGTTAAGATTTTAGGTATTCCTCTATAATATATTTACGCATTGATTTAAAAAATAATATTAATAATAATCAGAATTTATCGACTAAATCGTTAGTATTTTCTGAATATCGGAAACAAATTCGCATTTAAACGCTGTGAGTGCCTCGATCTTGGGTCTTGACAATAGGTGAAGAGTATGCGGGAAGCGCGACACTATAGTCGCATCTCACTTTTGCATACTCCACTGAATAGCGAGGAGCTCAATTGTCTCAACCTCGCAAGTGTAAGCCACGCCCGGGTTAGCCACCAACCCTGCCGCGCCGCAGTAGCTGTTGAGCTGGCAACGAGACTAGATCTACGCCCGTTCCGTGAGCGTTGCCAGATGGTTTTTTAATGTTTTCAGCAAATAAATCTCAATTATTATAATTTTTAACTTCAATTATAATTAATTAAGGGGATTATCTATGAATGTTCTTATTTTCCCGATTTAAAATCGCTAATTTTTGATCGCGTACTCACTACCCAACACCGGAGCGCGCGTTTCAATTTTATCACCGTAAGGGAAGGGTTAATTACTATACCCAGATACCGCAGCGTAGTCCTGCTGGCTAACTAACTAAGTATTCTTGTCACAAGTCAACCAGCTTATCACATGTGACAATTAAATACTCTCATCACTGAAAAGAACAAAAAAAATACAGTACAGGCGGCCCTCGACTTTCGCACATAATTGGTTCCTAAAAATGTGTACGAATGTTGAATGTTCGAAAGGAAAGGGGTGTAAAAAAATGTCAAAAACTGTATTTTAAAATATTTATTTATCAATAATACGAGTATATTAAAAATATCTATTTATCAATATTCATAATTAAGTTAACGAGGCGTGTTTAAGTGCTTTCAGGTGTTTTCTTCATAAACTTGTCAAGAGTTAGTTGAATACCACATTTTTTATCTTTTCTTGATAAAGAGTTCTGTAACACGCTGTGTCTTTCTCAATCGCCCTACGTACTTGAGATATACGTTCTCCATTGGTCTTCCATCACATTCTTCCATGATAGTCAAACATTTGTCAAGATGCATGAAGGCTTCATTCATATTTTTGATTGTCAAAGTCTTGACGATTTTATCAGCTTCTTCTTCCTCGCTTTCATTGTGTATTTCATTTAACTCTTGTTGCTCAATTAAGTATTCATTTGACAGAGGTACTGAGTGAGATTCAATCAACTCATTAACATCTTCGTTGTTGACGTCCAAGTTTAGTTCATCATTAGGCTAACTATTTCATCTGTGATAGTTTCCGGAGTTTCTCCAGAATTCATAAAATCACTCGTCATTTGTGGGCATAATTGTTTCCAGGAACGTTTCATTGTTGACTCTTTTATTTCAGCCCACGTCTCCAATATTCTTAATTGCGTTCCATATATTATAGTTCTTCCAAAAAAGTGGGAGCGACAGCATGGAAGCGAACAATTTTTGCATCATCGACAAAAATCTTTAAAAAATTGATTTTTTTAAATCTGCGAAATAGCGAATTGTGCGAAAGTCGAGGGCCGTCTGTATAATCAAAATTAGCATTTTTTATAGTTCAATAAATTTTAAAAATAAATAGATATGGGTGGATTGCCTATTTAAAAGAACGTTGTTTTTACTTGTATGGTATGTCAACGTTGAATTTTATTCGTGTTTTTGAATCGTTCATATAAAAAAAGTCATTTGAATATGGAAATAAAACAAAATAAACTAGCCTAGTCCGTCTAAACACCCTCTCTGCCTATTCAACCTCCTATCTTTACCCCCCTTTCGTAATCAGAACCAACGACCTGAAATTGTATAGCATCCCCTAAAGCACTTTGATCTTGGGGTTCCCCTCTTTTGACCTTGACTTTGACCTCATTCCTCGCACCCCTTTAAAGGATACTCTGTTTATCATCTTGTCTTTTCAGTTTTGGAATTTCTTGGAGTAGTCCTTTTGCTGAACGGTAACAATAGTGAAACATTAATTTAAGTATAAATATCATTTTAATATATTTCAAAACGTATATATTTTTTTAAATAATAGATATGACCGAAGTCATAGGTATCCTTATACCCCCGAACACTCGGAGAAAAAAATGCCTGCGTCATTCGAGGGGAGTAGCCCAGCGCGGGGTTCGAAGTCTAGTGCCTTACCAGTCAGCTATGCACCTCACAAATTCAACACACAATTGCTTGCTGCATCGTCGACATACATTGTAAATATTTACATACACTGTACATATTAACATACACTGTACATATTTACATACACTGTACATATTAACATACACTGTACATATTTTCATACACTGTACACATTGACATACACTGCACATATTGACATACACTGTACATATTAACATATACTGTACATATTGACATACACTGTACATATTGACATACACTGTATATATTGACATACACTGTATATATTAACAAACACTGTACATTTTGACATACACTGTACATATTGACATACACTGTACATATTGACATACGCTGTACATATTGATATACATTGTACATATTGACATACACTTTACATATTGACATACACTGTACATATTGACATACACTGTACATATTGACATACACTGTACATATTGACATACACTGTACATATTGACATACACTGCACATATTGACATACACTGTATATATTGACATACACTGTATATATTGACATACACTGTATATATTAACAAACACTGTACATATTGACATACACTGTACATATTGACATACACTGTACATATTGACATACGCTGTACATATTGATATACATTGTACATATTGACATACACTGTACATATTGACATACACTGTACATATTGACATACACTGTACATATTGACATATATTACACCGTACATATTAACATACACTACATATTGACATACGCTGTACATATTGACATACACTGTACATATTGACATACACTGTACATATTAACATACATTGTACATATTGACATACACTGTACATATTAACATACACTGTACATATTGACATACACTGTACATATTGACATATATTACACCGTACATATTAACATACACTACATATTGACATACGCTGTACATATTGACATACACTGTACATATTGACATACACTGTACATATTAACATACACTGTACATATTGACATACACTGTACATATTAACATACACTGTACATATTGACATACGCTGTACATATTGACACATACTGTACATATGATTTCCGTGGCCTAGTTGGTGAGATGCTTGTTTCCCAACCCGGCGATTGCAAGTTCTATTCCTGTTGGAATTCAATTTTTTTTTAAAGAATCTACTCTAGTTTCCATTAAAAGCCCCTTTAACATCTATCTTGTTGGTAGAAATATATAATCTTTCCAATTGATTCCTTAACCACTCTAGCGATGAAGCTAGCAACTAGAAAGTTTCTTTCTAAACCACCCAATTTCCGTTTTCGTGACATAGCGTATAGTATATTTCTCTATTCCCCATTTTATTTTTCTTTCCTTACATTTTACTCTCCGAGGTATTGGTGATATAAAGCCTAACACCTTCAATGATTTCTGGATAAAGTATATATGCGTCGACGCTTTTCAAACCCATGTATGTCCACGCAGGTTCAAACCGAGCAAAACGGTATTTTGTCCCTGATCCCTGAAAACTATATATGTGTATAAAAATGATGTCTTTTTGAGAATTGTTTTATAGATGACATTTTATTTTCAAAAAAAAATCTTAGAAATTTAAGTCAGTAGAAAAAATAAAGCATATTTCAATTTGGACATACCCACTTTTGAAAAATGCCCATTGAAAATGCGTGTTTTTGATACAACACCGCATGGACATACCCGAGTTTGATTGTTGTCGACAGTACTGATCGGTCATCTTGAATAATGGCGCTCTCTGATTGGTCTAAATAGGCATGTCTGACTATGATAAAAACCACCTCGTGGACATATCTGAGTGTGAAAAAAACTCTTATTTTATATTACCATTTTACATTGATTTCAAGAGGAGATATCTTATTTTGAAAAATGCAGATTTATCCAGGACTACATAAGCTACATTTTACTATATTTATCTCAAAAATGTCCTAATGTGGACATACCTGGGTTTGAAAAACGTCAACACATATATTATATATGTATTGGATGGGCCATAATTTATAACAACGCTTTTACTGTATCCGGTTTGTAGAGAGGCTTTTAAGGGAATTTCAGTGGTGATTTTATGCATTTTATTCTACGATGACATTAAATGATGGATTAAACGAAATGATCCTTGTTTGTTACAAGAGATTTCGATATCATGTTACATCAGATGTGTGTATGGTTGATTGATTCAAAGTAAATAAATAAAAAGTGTGGATTTTTTTATTTAGTCGACGTCGTTGCTGGGCTTCGTAGTCGAGGATACCCTCGTCATTCCAACGTCAAGTCAGTTGGAAAGTAAATCGTTGCACACCAGCAAACTCACCAGCCACACCGCTGTATTTGATCCAATGGCCCACCGAAGTGAGACAATCGGAGTATTCCAGAATCTTTTATCTTTCTTCCCTTTTTTGCAAGAATAGATATGACCGAAGTCATGCATATTCCCCTGATAATTAGGCGGAAAAAATGCCTGGGAGTAGTGGCTAATAAGGGGAATAGGTAGGCGTCAAAAGGATAGCTATTGAACGGGAAACATGTTTAGCAGAGGACTATTATTGACATTCACTTGGTTATTTATAATGCTGAAACCTATTTTAGCGCTTTTTTCCAGAATTCCAGAATTTCTGAACTGTCCAGCTGCAATCCCTTCTAGAAAAAAGCCAGTGTCATTCAAGAGGAGTAGCACAGCGCGGGATTCGAACCGGTGACCTCCTGCACGGAAGTTCGATCCGTTACCTCGCGGTCATGGTCCTAATTATTTATTCAACACTTTCATGCAAATACATATATCGAATATAATACTTTAAAACAATTTTTAAAATCAATTAGTTTTTTTTGTTTCAAAAACCATGTCTTTAACAAAGTGTATAAAACAATATTTGAAAAAAAAGCTAACATTAATTAAAATAAAAGATAAATGTTCCAGAAAAAAGATATATGGACGAGATTGTGCAGGGGTTAAGGAATAGGAATATTTAGCAATTAATAACAGTTTTATTCATTGTTATAGCTTTATATACGAGTACATATAATTTTTTTGAATTTTATTTGTTTATGATAATATAGAGAAATGCATTGACAGGAGTGTTGCTTCAAGGAACAAGATGAACGGTGTAATAAATAATACTTAAGTTAACAAATTAATTGTGAAATCGTCAAAAATGACAGTGCATACTATGTGTTCACCTTAGTCTTCTCCCTGGCTCCATCCCAACTCATTGTCTGCGAAGACTGTTGGGGTCAGCTCTCCTCGTCCTCAGGTTGTATGCTCTTCTGTCCCGGACTACGTCCCCCAGGCCGTGCCTCTGCATCAGGTTATCCCTTTGCACCACCCATGAATTCTTTGGTCTTTCTCTGGTTGTTATTCGAGAAAGATCCATGGAGATTGCCTGGTTCACAATGTGATCGGGTGCTCTGCGTCTAACGTGCCCATACCATCTCAATCGCCTCTCCTCCATCTTGCTGTTGATGTCTGTAACACCTAGGCTTCCACGAATGCGTGAGCTTTTTATTTTGTCTCGTAGGAACACACCAGCTGACCATATTAGCATGCGCATTTAAGCAGTTTCTAGTTTCCTAGAGTAAGAGTTATGCATCGTCCAGCATTCGGAGCCATAGAGGAGTGCGGGTCTGACAATCGTTTGGTATACTTTTCCTTTTAACTTTACTGGCATTTCCGGATCACGTAGAACTCCCGTCATTGATCTAAACTTCATCCATCCCACACTAATTCTATGTGTTACATCTGCTGCACATCCTCCATCGCTGTGGATGAGTGACCCAAGATACTTAAAGGAGTCACAATTTTGTAATGTTTCTCCATCCATTTGCATAATGAGAGTGACAGCATTTGTTTTCTGAAATAATATCAGATATTACAATATATAATGGAGAAATACATTTCCAGATTTGCGGTAATTGTTTCTTCGAGCTGGATTTAATTAGGGTGTGGGCTGAATAATAACTTATGTCCTCGCGGCCGGGTTTGCCCTATATTAGTAGGGTGAATCTCAACCAGGGGGGTGTTACGAGATGAACCAGACCCAGATTGATAGCTTCTCTTTTAAATGTATTTTTTGCTTTTTATCTTGAGATGTATGTGCGATTTCGGAATGAATTTTTATATGTGTATGTACATTCTATGTTGTTATCTATAATCATATTTTTTATATGTGTATATACATACTATGTTGTTATCTATAATCATATTTTTTATATGTGTATGTACATTCTATGTTGTTATCTATAATCAT
Source organism: Odontocerum albicorne (assembly GCA_949825065.1). Classification (NCBI taxonomy): domain Eukaryota; kingdom Metazoa; phylum Arthropoda; class Insecta; order Trichoptera; family Odontoceridae; genus Odontocerum; species Odontocerum albicorne. Next base: position 21,389 of record CATKWJ010000640.1, on the reverse strand, counting down.
ATTTTTTATATGTGTATATACATACTATGTTGTTATCTATAATCATATTTTTTATATGTGTATATACATACTATGTTGTTATCTATAATCATATTTTTTATATGTTTATGCACATACTTTGTTGTTATCTATAATCATATTTTTTATATGTGTATGTACATACTATGTTGTTATCTATAATCATATTTTTTATATGTGTATGTACATACTATGTTGTTATCTATAATCATATTTTTTATATGTGTATGTACATACTATGTTGCTGTCTATAATCCTATATTTGCTTATTTATAGTTATTTAAATAAAAATAATTAAAAATAAGTGATTTTTTGCCACATGAAAGAATAAAAGGACTGAAACTGAAGAAATTTTGACCGTTGAAAAGTAAGATGCACGAGAAACAGAAAAGCATTTATGACAAGATGTATGAGTGCAAATGAAGCAAATTCTATTTGTGTATATATGAAGCTGGTTATATGAAGGCATTGAACTGGTTGAATGTTAGAAATATACGCCAAATTCACATAATGCCTCTATTGTATAATATCCTAACTGTCCCTCCGCCCTTTCTCATCTCGCCGAAAATTTTCAGCGTTTTCCAATCATGGATTAGCGCTACGCTCAAACAGAGATTGTCTATTGGCCTTTCCAGTTCATCGCTCCTCTTTCTTTACGTCGTCCTTAACTGTCCATGCAGTGAGACTCTGGAATCAGTTACAAACCGATATAAGACTCGCTCCGTCCTTGGCATGCTTTAAGAAGCGGCTTAAAAAACTCTTAATTTCTGGTCAGTAAAATTACGTGTTTCATTCCTGATTTTTCTTTTCCTTTCCTCCCCACCATCTCTTACTTTCCTTTTGATTGATGATATCTCCTTTTATATGAAAAAGAATGTTTGGGAAATTTCCCGTCTTTGTGGGATTCGTGGGCATATGCTCACGTATGTGTTAATGGATTTCGTGGGGATGGATAGTCATTTTAATTATTTATGCTACTTTTGTCTGGTTGTTTGGAAGAGATTGCCGCCTGGCAATAAGCCCGCCAGATTGTATTTGCAATAAAAGTGTTAAATAAATAAGGTGTGGAGATCTGTCATCTTTGCCTACCCCAAAATGCATATGGTTTGATGCTATGTTATCATTTATCTACCAAAATATCAAGATTATAGACTTCCAAAATCCGAAAGTAATGGGCCAGCGAAGGGTTGGTGGGCAGAGAAAGCGCTATAAAGACAGTCTGCGAGATTCGCTGACTTTGTGCGGGGTGCCTAAAGACTGGTAGCGCGTGGCACAGGGTCGTAGAAAGTGGAGAACCACCTGTTCTCGAGTTGATGGTGCATCAACAATCAGCATTACCAGGTGTCTCTGAAGTGTCCACATGCTTGTGACATCTGCAGGAGGTAGTGCGCATTTAAGATCGGGCTGCTCACAGACAGACTATCACATAGTTAATGTGGAGAAGCAGCTCAAGATTAACGTTAGAATGGCGAGGGCACACTTGACTACAAGATCCAGTAACGACGTCGTCGTCAAAGTTATTTAACTTTTCGCCAAAAATAATTTAATACAATAAAGAACAGTTCTGAGAAAGACTTTTGGAAATTTGTGTTTATCGTACGATCGAAAAATGCAAAATCATCCCTGTATATTTCGAAATGAAAAAATGCCATTCTCAATAAGCAACAGCCCTTGTGGCACGCCATCTTCAATTCTTTCTCCGTTTACTATATTCGCGGTACTCAAACCGAAGGTTTATCCGCAGCTGAAACAAGTGAACTTAATGCCCAGGAAGTTAATATTGAATTTATTCTATTTATTGATATGATAATAATTCTATGAATTTATAATTTATACAAAAACAAAATAAACGTCAAAAGAGGCTATTTAAAGTGAACACTCAATCTATATGGAACTGGGTTATTTGCCTTTTATTCATCTTGTAACCCAGACTTCTGTCTATATCTGTTATCTATTGGGTAAACGTAAAACAAAATGGTAAAAGTTATACGTCATTTGAAAGATTTTTTTCTGTTCTACAAGATATTGTGTTTGCTTTTACGTTACATATATTATTTCATTTGATTACAAGCCTTCAAAATATGATGTCAAGTAGACGAAAGTGAGCATTTTCGACACCTCCTTCTGTTCGCGTTCAATCGAGAGAATAAAGCTGCCAAAGCTGCTCGCGATATTTGCGAAGTGTACGGTGAAGATGTTATGAATGAAAGGACAGCTCGTCGATGGTTTTTGTGTTTCAAAGATGGTAATTTCGACCTGAAAGATATGGAGCGTTCCGGACGACCAGTGGACTTCGATGAGGACCGCTTGAACCATATTATTCATGAAGATCCCCTTCAAACCACCGTAGAATTGACTGAGCAGATGAATTGTAGTCACATGAATGTATACCGTCATCTTAAGTTAATGGGAAAAGTCCAGAAGTTCGGCGCTTGGGTTCCACATGTTTTAAGTGAAAACAACCAAAATCAACGTTCAACAATTTCTGCTGGTTTGCTCGCGCGTCATTGAGCTATGTATGGCAACATGCAAAGGTTCCTTTACCGCATCATTACTGGTGATGATAAATGTTTGAAGGGGATCTTCATGAATAATATGGTTTAAGTGGTCCTCATCAAAGTCCACTGGTCGTTCGGAACGCTCCATGTCTTTCAGGTCGAAACTACCGTCTTTGAAACGCAAAAACCATCGACGAACTGTGATTTAATTCATAGTATCTTTACCGTACACTTCGCAAATGTCGCGAGCAGCTTTATTCCCTCGATTGAACACGAACAGAAGGAGGTGTCGAAAATGCTCCCTTTAGTCTACTTGACATTCCATTTTGAAGGCTTGTAATCAAATAAAATAATATATGTAACGTAAAAGCAAGCACAACATATTGTAGAGCAGAAAATATTTTTTCAAATGACGTATAATCTTTACCATTTTGTTTTACTTTTGGTGCTCATTTTTAAATTTGGAAAAAAAAACGGACACAACTTATGTTAACACCTAATATATTATAATACTAAGTAGAATTTTTTTTCCTTTCTCTTTTGAAAGAACAGTTATTACTTAAGTTAAAAGTATCCTTATACCTCCGAATTTTCGGCGAAAAACAGTTAACGTCATTCGAAAGTAATGACACAGCACGAGGCTAGAACCTGCGATGTTCCACATGGAAGTCATATAACAAAGAAAAAAAAAACAGATGCGTGAGAGTCTCGCGTGGTAGAAGTGAAACTTCTTAGCTCCTAGGAAAAGTTGATTTTATGCATTGCTTTTTTCCATTTGTTAACGGTTTTCATTATTTTTTTTTAGGATTACGAAATGGTTATGTGGAATTTAATTCCCTTCCTTTCCTTTTGATTGATGATATCTCACTTTATATGAAAAATAATGTTCGGGTGATTGCCCATCTTTGTGGGGTTCGAGGGCATATGCTCACGCATGTGTTTATGGATTTCGTGGGGATGGATAGTCATTTGAATGGTTTATGCCACCACGTAACTTGCTTCATTTACGTTTGCCTGGATGCTTGGAAAAGATTGTCGCCTGTCAATAAGCCCGCCAGATTGTATTTGCAATGAAAGTGTTAAATAAATACATATCATCACATGTCTAGACACGCTCTTTGACAACCTGTTCGGTCTTAGCGACTAATTAGTCTCCAAATTCATTTGTCAAAATCTTCAAGATCTGACAATTCACTACACATTATAACGCGACGTCAGAATCTCCATTTTAAATTAGTTTATGATATTTACAAAGTGGTCTATGTTATATGGACCCCCAAGGGTCGATTTCGTCTTGCAGGGGGTCAATGTCACCGCGAAAAGAAAATGGGGGTGCAAGAGATGTAAATGGGGGTCCACGTGAGCGGATCCCATTCAAGCAGATCGTCATCAATATGTAGGCGTTCCGTAAATGTCTTATTACACCTAACACAGATTGTGTGTACATAATACTTATATTAGACATAGAAAATACATATATAAAGAAATCGAGTGCAAATCACTGAACGTGGAGATTTAAGATTATACCTCACTAATTTGAAGCCAAATATTGAACCATCGCTATCAGAGCACCAGGTCCATCTCTCTCATTAACAGTATTATTTGTGTATTCATTTTATGTAAGAATTTTACTAGGTTTTGATTTGTTTCGTTCCAAAGCCAAATATTTACTGGCATTTTGTGTCTTTTTAATAAAGGTATGAATAAAAATTGTACATTTTTTTTCTTTTTTTACGATTGTCCACTCTACGAAAAAACCTTATCAAGATGAACAGCACTGTGTCAGCTGTCAAAAACGCATTTGTAGTTAATAAGTTTAGGAAAATTCAATGTTAGGCAGGCAGGGGGTCTACGGAATACAAAAAAAAATCGGCAAGTGGTCTACAAGACGAAAAAGTTTGGGAAATTATAAATTCTAGGATATTGTCCATGCTGGAATTTAGGAGACTGTCGCTAAAATGTTTAATTGTATGTAAAAATGTTTAATTAATGCCAGTAATATGTCCTTTTTTAGACATGGAATCGGGGTTCAACGTAAATCTATTGAAGTTTATAACGTTAAAAGACAGGATCGGGACACACGTTCTATTGAAGTTTATCACGTTAAAAGACAGGATCGAGACATAAAGAGTTAACGCGTTCTTTTGAAGTTTATCACGTTAAAAGACAGGATAGGGACACAAAGAGTTAAGAGAATATTTGTTTTAACAACAGTTTACTATCTTTTATCGAGACTTTTTGACCCACATTCCCCAAACAATTCCCACCCCCCAAATGACTTCTTAGTTTTCCCACCCTTTCAACCTACCCTGTTCTTATTAAGGCCATTAACGTCAAAGTTTAAAGATTTCAATTTGTCAGATTTTTTTTCTTATAAATTCCCGCATTAAAAAAATGAAAAAAAAAACCTCCAACTGATGATGACAGATATCTTCTTTATTGGTTTTTAATTTGTCCTTTGCAAAGGAAGGCTTTAGGAGAGATTGCTGAGATGTGATAGGATCATAAAAATTATGATAAGTAATTAGGGTTTACGGCATCTTTCACAGATACTTTGATTGAGGCTTTGAAAATAAATTAATTAGTTACATTAAAAAGTTTCTTTGTCAAAATCTACTTTTGTATGGTGTGTTTCAGTCAGATTTTCAGGTGTTTCATCCATAATACAGTTTCAGGAATAACTCTATGGGACTTGAGTATTGCCGATAATACATGGTTGGTGCATAATTAATGATCAATTTTTTTTTATTTTAAATTTAATAAATTATGAAAAACACTTCGACAACGGTTAGTCAAATGCTATGTTTGGTCAGTGTTGTTGCATGGAGTGGAATCATGGACCCTCAAAGTTGGTAGTATAAACCGACTGGAAACATTCGAAATGTAGATACACCGGAGAATGCCATGGATACCCTGGACGGATATGGTCAGTAGCACAAGGGTTCTTCAAAGAGCCAAAGTTGATCGAGAGTTGCTGACTCCTACTTGGGTCATGTATGGTACTTAGAGGAGCAAAGTACAAATTACTGCACCTGATCATCCAAGGCAAAATAGAGGGCCGAAGAGGTGTTGGCAGGAGGCAAATCTCCTGGCTCCGCAATATACCATACGTGATTAGACTGACATAAGGGGCGTTAGAGATCTTTATCGGGCTGCCGGGGACAAAGATGTTTCCTCTTAGGTGATATTCAACGTTGGGGAGACCTGACATGACACTGGAAAGAAGAAGAAGATAAAAAACACATGGTCGAATCATCAGTTTAAAGCAAAATTGTCGTCTTCTTCAAGAATTGCTTCCCGTTTGCTTGGCAAACGATCGACGGGTAAAAAAGTCACGTTGCTTTAACGCGATTCACGCTTTAACATCGACAACAAGTCCATATAAATCATCAAATACTTTGCCAGTTTACCATTTTTTGACGATTAACGTGTCTGTAGGTGCTTCGGTGGGAGAGTATGGCGGGTGCTCTACCAAGTTCCACCCCTTATCTTTGATGGATTGCACGACTGAACCTTTGATATGTGGTTGGGCGTTGTCAAGATGAAAAACGATGCAGTTATTTTTGCGAGGACGTTTGCATTTGATGGCTGCTTCCAATCGATCGAGTTAAGCAAGGCAGATGACACTATTTAGTCTCAATTGTCTAATGCCATTTCTGTCCAAATTTATCATTAATATTTCGCATATTTGTCATCTCACCAACAGCAGAAGTCTCTAACCACAATCTCCTAGTTAATTATATCAGGGTGGTCCTACCAAAAGCAACATATGGCCTTCTGGCAATGAACGATTTTTTTCGGAGTCTGGGCGGGACCAACGCACACTTGATAACGAAAATTTTTAAGCTTGTTAAAAGGCATAGACCACCGTTTTTTTCTATATTTTTTCAAAAGACAAACGTTAATGAAAATTACGTACTTACTTAATGACATATATTTTCCATTACTTTATAATGTTACAATAAAAAAGTTAATGTAGATTATCCGCTGCAAAATTAATTTTCTCTGTATATACTCTTATATGATGAAGAGAGTTTTTGGATCCCATGAAAAAGTTGTGTACCCCAAAATCTGTTTCGGAATACGGACGTTTACAGGACAACATCTTTTCAGATCAGACACCATAACTCGACAATTCTCCGAAGATGTTGTGAAAATTTTCAGGAGAACGGGTTGTTTCAGGATCAAGTAAACTCCCCCTTTCAGCACCAACCTATGGATACATTAAGTACCCGATATTGTATTCAGATCTTAACGAAAACATCATCCTGTCGTATAGCTCATGACTGAGCATCGTGACTCCCATGATAGCCTCTAGCGTCTCCTCTCCATCCATCGCTGTACTCCGCTGCTCGAAGGGCAGTTGTTAAGGGTAGTCCAGTTGCATATCTCACTTGGTCAGTCCAACGCATTGGAATTCTTCTTTTTGTGCGTCGTCCTTTCACGCCTTCAGTAACCACCAAATTGTCTCCTTGATCACGAGCAATGTGCCCAAAGCGTAAGACTCGTCGAAGACATATTTTCGACAATCATTAAAGCAGAATAGGTTTCAAGACTTTTACTTCTTCATTGGGGAATCACAAACAAGATTCCGGTTTAAATTATATTTAAACAGGTAACATTCTATTTTTAAAGTTTGCATTTTTTATACATTTTTGCCCTACTGGCATTTACTACATAATTTTTAGTTAAGGCATCAACATTGTGGAAGTTTAAGGGTATTATAATTGATTTTTTCAAACACTGTTCATTCCACTTTACGTGTATGTAACGGTATAACCCTACCGGTTTTAATGCTTGCACCTCTTCATCAGGAGAGCACAAACATATGAATATTATTTCAAGGGTTTTGGTGTGATGAAAGGTTGAGAAATGTTGCTTTGAACGCTTCAAGGTGCACCACGATTTTCGCAGCAATCTTCTTGAAGAAACACGTTAGGATCATAACTCACAAGTTGGAGTGTGAAAGTTACAGAACCATTAGTGTACTTAGTAAACTGGACGGAAAGATTCTAATAGAAAGAGGGAGAAGAAACAGAAAAGAAAGTGGGGAGTGCTGAAGGTGCCTTTTAAAGTGGAAAACTTGCGGTGGATCAAATTTTCTCCTTACGTATGCTTGTTGAAAAATGTAAATCAAGAAATTTAAAGGCGTATTTACTAGTTCGTGAACTTGGAAAAAGCATATGACCGCGTGATAAGAGATAAGCTATGGAAAATGTTTAATGTAAATTAATACGTAATATAGCGTCACTATACGCCAAAAGTACAGATTGTATTTAAGTGAATTGTGATTTGACTGAATTGTTTGATATTTCAAAAGGGGTAAAGCAAGGATGTTTCATATCACCCTGGTTGTTTTATATTTACATAGATTCATGTTTGAAATAACTATTAAGGATAATACGAGTAATTGACATACAAATGACGGACGGTAATATGAGCGGATTGCTGTTTGCTGATGACATGGTAGTGTTAGGTAAGAGTGAGGGTGAATTGCAGAATCAGACATGTAAATTTTATGAGAGATATAGAGAATCTAATAGAAATTGATAGAAAAGTGTGAAAGGAAAAGTAAATGTGATATATAAGTAAGCAATAAAATAAGAATTCGGGTATTGAGAAAGTATACGTGAATTTAGAAGAATACATGAAGTGACAATATATGACTGAAAATGGAATGATGTGACAGGGATGAACTGTGAACTTAATGCTGATGTGTTAAGTCAGATGCAATGATGCAATGATGGAGACATTTGTTCAGCTGGAGAGGGCCGCAAACAGAATGGGACTTCGCATCAACTCCGATAAGACCAAATATATGATAGCCACTAAAGCACCCCGTAATAACCAGACACCTACCACGATTAATATAAGTTCTCATACAATAGAACGTGTAAACACCTTCACCTACCTGGGATCCATAGTGACAAGTGTTAATGATGCATCTATCGAGATTAAACGTCGAATATTCATGGCAAATAGATGCTTCTTTGGTCTGAGAAAACACCTTATATCTCGGTTGTTGTCCAGAAGGACAAAACTTACGATTTATAAGACACTGCTACGACCTGTCCTCACATATGGGTCTGAATGCTGGGTATTGAGTAAGAAGAACGAATCTTCCCTTCTAATATTTGAAAGAAAAATACTCAGAAAAATATTCGGACCCATACAGGAAAATGGATCTTGGAGAGTGAGATATAATGAGGAGTTATACAGCATATACAAAGAGCCCAACATTATAAAATACATCAAAATTGGGAGGCTACGTTGGGCGGGGCATGTAGCAAGAATGGGAGAAGAGGAAATGCCTAACAAAGTACTCTTTTCCAAGCCCCAAGGAAGACGTAGCGTGGGCAGACCAAAGCTTAGGTGGATGGATGGGGTGCAGAATGATGCAAACGTGATTGGCATCAGGGGCTGGAGGAGTGCATCCCAGGATAGGGGGGAATGGCAGCGACTGCTGGAGGAGGCCGGGGCCCACAATGGGCTGTAGTGCCATTGATGATGATGATGATGATGATGATGTTAAGTCAGATGAAGAAGAGTACGTTGAGATGGTTTCGGCACGTGGAAAGAATAAATGAAAAAATAATAACAAAACAGATATATAATGCAAATGTGAGTGGAAGGCGTATGACAAGAAGACAAAAGAAAGTGTGGTTGGATCAAGATATTCTGAATGAAGAAAAAGTAAAAAAGACGAAAATCATTTTGCCTACTCGGTGAAGTAAATTATTTGTATTTATTATAAATAATATCAATTAGTACTAAAAGGTTGTTATACAATTATGACGTCACACAGGAAATCCATGTTCCGGTAAACTCGCACCCTAAACGGTTTACCGGAAAAGGCGAATCCCACTGTTTCCGGATCCAGAATCCACCCTTCCGACATGGATTACCATCACAAATTCTGTTATGCAGAAATCCCTAATTGAGATATCATTTACTTCGTTTGAAATGACATAATTATTTTATAACCGTCGTTAAAACGAGGTCAGTAATTAACTTCTATACAACGACATATGATTTTTATCCGTTATACAAATCGTGTTTTTTTATCCGTAATCTTTTTAAGAGGTCTTATCAAAATTTGTGTTGTTACACGGGAGATCAATAAGCTGGCAGAATAAAGAGGGAAAAGATTATGTAAGCTGTTGTTTGTTTAGGCGACCATCTTCCAGCACAAAATTTTCTACTTTTATGACGATGTTTGAAGAAATGGCCTCAACAGGTCTGAGGTCGTCTTCAATCGATCCTCTCCCTTGATCAAAAAGACTGTGCCACTTGTAAACCTTCCTCAAGGGCAACAGAGAAGCACCTGATAACGAACTCATCGTTAAGACTTTGACAATCAGAATATGAACGAAGCTTTCATGCATCTTGACAAATTTTCGACTATCATGGAAGAATGTGATCCCAATGGAGAGCGTACGAGTATATCTCATGTACGAAGGGCAATAGAAAAAGACACAGCGTGTTACAGATCTCTTTATCAAGAAAAGAAAAAGAAGATTACAATTCAACTATCTCTCGATAAATGTGTAAAGAAAACCCCAAACACTAATCAATAAATTGTTATGTATGTATATGCTAATACACACCATTCAATAAAATGTTATGTAACATGCTAATACACCTCATTCAATGAAATTTTATGTATGTATATGCTAATACGCTTCATTCAATAAAATGTTATGTAACATATGTACATGCTGATACACCTCATTCAATAAAATGTTATGTAACATGTGTACATGCTAATACACCTCATTCAATAAAGTGTTATGTGTGTATATGCTAATACACGTCATTCAATAAAGTGTTATGTATGTATATGCTAATACGCTTTATTCAATAAAATGTTATGTAACATATATACATGCTAATACACCTCATTCAATAAAATGTTATGTAACATGTGTACATGCTAATACACCTCATTCAATAAAGTGTTATGTGTGTATATGCTAATACACGTCATTTAATAAAGTGTTATGTATGTATATGCTAAAACGCTTCATTCAATAAAATGTTATGTAACATATATACATGCTAATACACCTCATTCAATAAAATGTTATGTAACATGTGTACATGCTAATACAACTCATTCAATAAAGAGTTATGTATGTATATGATAATACACTTCATTCAATAAAATGTTATGTAACATGTGTACATGCTAATAAACCTCATTCAATAAAGTGTTATGTGTGTATATGCTAATACACCTCATTCAATTAAGTGTTATGTATGTATATGCTAATACACTTAATTCAATAAAATGTTATGTAACATATGTACATGCTAATACACCTCATTCAATAAAGTGTTATGTGTGTATATGCTAATACACGTCATTCAATAAAGTCTTATGTATGTATATGCTAATACGCTTCATTCAATAAAATGTTATGTAACATATGTACATGCTAATACACCTCATTCAATATAATGTTATGTAACATGTGTACATGTTAATACACCTCATTCAATAAAGTGTTATGTATAGTATGTATATGCTAATACACTTCATTCAATAAAATGTTATGTAACATATGTGCATGCTAATACACCTCATTCAATAAAGTGTTATGAGTGTATATGCTAATACACCTCATTCAATAAAGTGTTATGAGTGTATATGCTAATACACCTCATTCAATAAAATGTAATGTAACATGTGTACATGTTAATACACCTCATTCAATAAAGTGTTATGTATAGTATGTATATGCTAATACACTTCATTCAATAAAATGTTATGTAACATATGTGCATGCTAATACACCTCATTCAATAAAGTGTTATGAGTGTATATGCTAATACACCTCATTCAATAAAGTGTTATGTATGTATATGCTAATACACTTCATTCACTAAAGTGTTATGTATGTATATAGTATGCTAATACACCTCATTCAATAAAGTGTTATGTATGTGCTAATATACCTCATTCAATAAAGTGTTATATATGTATATGCTAATACACCTCATTCAATAAAATGTTATGTATGTATATGCTAATACACCTCATCCAATAAAGGGTTATGTATGTATATGCTAATATACCTCATTCAATAAAATGTTATGTATGTATATGCTAATACACCTCATTCAATAAAGGGTTATGTATGTATATGCTAATACACCTCATCCAATAAAAAGTTATGTATGTATATGATAATACACATCATTCAGTCAAGTGTTATGTATGTATATGCTTATACACCTCATTCAATAAAGTGTTATGTATGTACATATATGTTAATACACTCTATTCAATAAAGTGTTATGTATGTATATGCTAATACACCTCATTCAATAAAGTATTATGTATGTATATGCTAATACACCTTATTCAATAAAGTGTTATGTATGCACATGCTAATACAGCTCATTCAATAAAGTGTTATGTATGTACATGCTAATACACCACATTCAATAAAATGTTATGTATGTACATATATTCTAATACACCTCATTCAATAAAGTGTTATGTATGTTTATGCTAATACACCTCATTCAATAAAGTGTTATGTATGTTTATGCTAATACACCTTTTGATGTTTTTTTTACATTGCTCTACTTTAGTACATTTCAACTTTTGTACACATTTCAGGAATCAATTAGGTACGAAAGTCGAGGAATGCCTGTAAATACGAGTATATAAACGAACTTAACAATGCTAGAGAAATAAATTTTACTCAGTATTATTTTCGATATTCTTCAAGTAACTCTAGTGTTGATTTCTTTTTACGTTAAGTTCTGTTGAAAAAAAATGTAAGTTTTGTATACGTACGAACATATATTATAAACCAAAAAAATAACTTGACGATGAATAAAGAAAATCAATTCGCTGACAATTGCCATTGAATGTCACAAATAAAATCCTTCAATTTCAGAGTCAACATTTTTTTTTCGGCACACACGCTAGATGAAAAAAACGTAAACGTAAAAATACGACGAGACCTAAAAATATTGAATAGGAAATACCGGATGGAGTGAAAAATTGAGACATTTTGAATATTTTACTGGCGTATATTGGAACGTAAAACCTTCGCCAAGATTTCTTTATGCTTTACTGAACAGGGGAAGAAATGAATTCATGAAAAAGAAATCTTTCAGTTTATTGACAAAAAAAAAACTGTATTCGATGACTGAATGTATATTATTGTGGAAAAAAGGTTTTAATAACAATAAAAATACAATTTATAAAAAGCCGAAGAGAGAAGACTCTCTTTAAGGGCGCTTTTAATTAAAATCCGTACTCACTTTTATTGACAGATAAAAAATATTACATTAAAATCAATATTGAGTGTAGGGGTAAGTGGGATCGGGGGGATGCATATAGTAAAAAAAATCACACAATATTTGGTAAGAAAACCGCTGAAAAATAACCAAAAGAAGACGAACTACAAAGAAACTTTTGTAGATCTTCCGATATTTTTTTTATTATTCGATAAAGTCTATCTATAATACAAACATTTGCTAAAACGTATACCAATGTATGTACAAATGTATATCTTGAAAACTAATCTAATTTATATTATTTACTAATTTATATTATACGATAAAGTCTATCTATAACAAAAAAAATTGCCAAAGTCTATACCTATGTATATCTTAAGAGTTAATCAAAATTTTATTATTCGATAAAGTCTATTTACGAGTATAACACAAAAAAATGCTAAAGTCTATACCTATGTACGAGTATATCTTAGGAATTAACCCAAATTTTATTATTTGATAAAGTCTATCTATAACACAAAAATATGCCAAAGTCTATACCTATGTATATCTTAAGAATTAATCCAAATTTTATTATTCGATAAAGTCTAACTATAACACAAAAAAGTGCCAAAGTCTATACCTATGTATATCTTAAGAATTAATCTAAATTTTATTATTCGATAAAGTCTATCTATAACACAAAAAAAGTGCCAAAGTCTATACCGATGTATATCTTAAGAATTAGTTAAAAAAGGGGTTTCTTTAAATGCTTTCTAAAACTGCGTACATACATACCATCACTCCATTTCTCTGTCGGAGTTAGTAAAGAGGACAGAGTGCTATACTTTTCGAGCTCGAAATACATCCTTAGCTTCTTCCCCATTCATAAACCTTCTCATAAAACCTCTACGACTTCTCTTCCTTGACTCTTTATTCTTTCTTGTTTCAGAATATTATACACTTGATCCAACCATACTTTCCTTGGTCTTCATCTACCACGCCTTCCACTCATATCTACACTGTATATCTGTTTTGTTAGACTTTCTTCATTCATTCGTTCCACATGCTCAAACCATCTCAACGTATTCTAATTCATCTTATTTAACACATCAGCGCTAATATACATTCATCCCTTATCATTTCATTCCATATTCTTTCATACATTGTAACTTCATGTATTTTTCTCAATGCACGCATCTCTGCAATCTTTCACCAACCATATATATGTAATTCCGATTACACTCATACACGAGTTCGAAGAATTTCCATTTTTTAAATATTCCTTGTTCTATATATTTGTTATTTTCACCATTATGCTGTCGTGTAGCTCATGACTGAGCACCGTGACTCCCATGATAGTCTCTGACGACTCCTCTCCATCCATCCCTGCACTCCGCGACTCGAAGGGTAGTTGTTAAGGGTAGTCCAGTTGCGTATTTAGGAGAGATGATGAGGATGGTTTGTTGATAAATAAAACTTGTTTAGATCGCAATGCGGAAAGAGGAATTTAATTGATAGACGTAGGTATTTATTCTATTCTTGAATGTGTGCGGGAATGCGCGAAAGATATACCGCCGTCTCGTTCCTGCATTCACAATACGCTTCTTGTCGTATGTAGGTATCATTCTATTTTGGGAATTGGCGCGACAGATGTGTTGTCTTCTCGCTCTAACATGGAATGCGCTCCACGCCTGATAGTGAGTTGAATGACCGGCGTGTGGACCTTGAACTTGTTTGTTTCAAATTGTTAAGGTATGCAAAGGTCGTTTCGCCGGTCATTGACCGCGCATACGAACGCCACACGTCTCTCACTTGATCTCTCAAGCGGCGGCCGGTTTCGAGGTGCGCTGGTGCGCCGAACCGGATAAACAATTCGCAATATAGAGAAATACTCTCACGGTTTACTGTATGTCTCTGTCTGCCCTATATGAATCTGCGTTTCCGTCGGGTGCATATTCGAGATCGTTCCAGTATGAATAGGCAAACTTGGCCGGTCAATTTGAAAGGAATATTTTTTTAAATTTTACTTTAATTTTTTTTTAATTTACCCTTAAATAAAAATCCTCGTACTATTTGCCAGTATTCTTATACATATTTAATCTATACAAATATTTAACATTTTTGCAAGTCATGTTTGCGAATATATACTTTAATTATTGCAAATTATTTCTCCGGCTCAGCGCACCAACGCACCCCGAGTCTTCCTTTTCTGCGTCAAATAAGAAGTAAATACAATCAGTTCAGTCGATACAAGTACAACAATAGGCTCACTTATAAAAAACAGCAAACAAATATAATATACATTCCGCAATAACACACACACACAACTTGCTTAGGCAAAGGAAAATAAAATACATTCTATTGAGAAGCCAACAAAAGGTCCTGGCTCATCCCACATCACCCCATACAGTCGAGAAACACCCCGATCACTAGAAGGGCGATCTCAGGTGCAAAGGCATAATATGTTTTAAAGTTTTTAAAATATACGAACTCTAATACGAGTATATTGGGTGTTAACATAAGTTGTGTCCATTTTTTTTCAAATTTAAAAATGAGGACCAAAAGTATAACAAATTGGTAAAGGTTATACGTCATTAGAAAGAGAATTTTCTGCTCTACAAGATATTGTGTTTGCTTTTACGTTACATATATTATTTTATTTGATTACAAGCCTATGTAGTAGTCATATGACTGTACAGCGCCATCTTAAATCAGTGGGAAAAGTCCAGAAGTTCAGCGCTTGGGTTCCACATGTTTTGACTGAAAACAACAAAAATCAATTGTCGAACGTGATTTTTGTTGTTTTCACTCAAAACATGTGGAACCAAAGCGCCGAACTTCTGGACTTTTCCCATTGTTTTAGGATAGCGGTATACAGTCATGTGACTACAATTCATCTGCTCAGCCAATTCTACGGTGGTTTGAAGGGGATCTTCATGAATACTATGGTTTAAGCGGTCCTCATCGAAGTCCACTGGTCGTCCGGAACGCTCCATGTCTTTCAGGTCGAAATTACCGTCTTTGAAACGCAAAAACCATCAACGAGCTGTCCTTTAATTCATAGCATCTTCACCGTACACTTCACAAATATCGCGAGCAGATTTGGCAGCTTTATTCCTTCGATCGAACGCGAACAGAAGGAGGTGTCGAAAATGCTCACTTTCGTCTACTTGACATCCCATTTTGAAGGCTTGTAATCAAATAAAATAATAAATGTAACCTAAAAGCAAACACAATATCTTGTAGAGCAGAAAATTTTCTTTCGAATGACGTATAACATTTACCATTTTGTTTTACTTTTGGTGCTCATTTTTAAATTTGAAAAAAACGGACACAACTTATGTTAACAACTAATAAAAATGACAATAAATAAGCAACACTATTAAAAACATGTATACCCTCAAATTATTTTCTAAGGTATACCTCAATAGTTGTCAATATTTTTTGATGGCTTGAAAATAAAAGGTTTTGCTTGAAATTTTTCTTCAGAGATCCAACTATCTTCAAAGTACCCTCTAGATATCAAATTACATCCCCTGTCACATCTCTAAGTGTAAAAGTTTCCGAGTTTATATTGCTCCCAACCCTGCCCGCCGTGCCCCAAGAGGACGTGGGCCATATTCGCCTGAGAGAGAGGGTGAGATAGACATAAAGACGGACAAGTTGTGTAATGTGGGTGGTACTTTTCAAATTTGAGACTTTTAGAAAAAGTTGAGAAATTTTTGTTAGTTCACCCCCTGATATGATATCTGCGCTAGTTTCGTCGTAAAAGTTTCGTTGTATTATAATCTTTCGCGAAAGACAACGATTTAAAAAAAATGGTAAAGTTTTAATTATTTGACTATAAAAATAATTAGTAAACTTCCTACCCGGTATCCAACAGCGGAGCTTTTTAGGTGTATTGTGGCTTGAACATAGCCAATTTACATCTCAAATCCATTTTCTGGCACTATCATCGAGAGGAAGGGAAGTTGCAGACTCAGCAGAGACACATGACACGCATGGCAACTGATCAAATGTTCACCATCCCTAGAGTTAAAACATTGTAATTTATTTTTATCAAATACTGTTTATTCCACTTTTTTGTGACGGTATAACCCTACCGTTTTCAAGGTTTTCACCTCATCTTCAGAGGAGCACAAAGACTAAATGCTGTTCGAACTGGTACCGATATACACGCTTCAACGGTTGGGGGCTGAGAGGTGAGGGAGTTTTGTTTGTGATCCCCAGAAGATGAGGTAAAGGCTTGAAACCGGTAGGGTTATACCGTCACAAAAAAGT
The DNA here is from genome assembly GCA_949825065.1 of Odontocerum albicorne. NCBI lineage: Eukaryota > Metazoa > Arthropoda > Insecta > Trichoptera > Odontoceridae > Odontocerum > Odontocerum albicorne. The sequence goes on along the minus strand of CATKWJ010000640.1, from coordinate 4,353 downwards.
GGAATAAACAGTGTTTGATAAAAATAAATTACAATTAAACTTCCACAACGTTAATGCCTTAACTAACAATAACAGAGTTAAAACATATTTTGCCCAAAAGCAATATGACTACTTAGCTCCCATAACATGCAATGGTGTGCCGAATTCAATAAAGGGAAAGGGAGGAAAACCATTTAGGCAGTCGATCAGAGTGTGGTTGTTATTGCGACAGGAGTTTCAATACCTGGACTTGCAAGAGGAATGACTTGTAGAAAATGTTAGTGTGAGCTCTTGAGTGTGGTATTTTTTGATGTTTTATATTTAAATTTTTATGTTTATTTATTTTTTTATTTATTTATTTATTATTACACATGACAAGAAATATACATAATTTATGAAAAAACAGCAGGTAATTTAATTTGGACAAACAATTTTATTGGAATCTGGGTTTGTTGCCTTTCATTTGTCGTATCCCCAGTAAACTAGACTTTTGCCTGTATCTCACTGAGGATATTTAGCATGAAAAAATAAATCGATAATTCTTTCCGATTTTTGATTACACAAAAACAAAAACCCCGTTGCACGCTCTCATCAACCTGACAAACAGTGACACTCAATTACAACTGGAAACATCATACGAAATTAAACTCCTTACACATCATCACTCCAGAAAGACCAAAAATATTCATCCCACAATATACCGCACACAATCATAAGAATAAAAATAAAAAAACATACAGAAACACAAAAACAACAAAATTTAAAACAACAAGAAGAAACCCACTCACGAGCCCACACAAATCTTTTTCACACGTCATTCATCCTGAAAACCCAAGTACTCAAAATCCTGTCGCAATAACAACCACGCTCCGATCGACTGTCTTAATGGTTTTCCTACCTTTACCTTTATTGAATTCGGCACGCCATTGTATGTCATGGGAACCAAATAAGCATATTGCCTTACATTTTGTGCGGTACATTGATGGGAGGAATGTTTTTGGTCTGTCTGTAGTGATGAAGTGTGAGGAGTTTGATTTCGCGTGATGTAAACATATGTAATTGAGTGTCACTAAGTATCGATTTTTTTTTTCATGCTATATGTCCTCAGTGAGATACAGACAAGAGCCTAGTTTACTGTGGACACGACAAATGAAGGGCAACAAACCCTACTCCATTAAAATTTTGTATTCAAATTAAATTAACTGTTATTTTTTTTTCACAACTTGCATATTCTATAGATTTATTGTCATGGGTTAATAAAATTTAAAAAAATAACCATGAGTATTGAGATAAAAGTGGTGTGTACAGCTTTAGGTAGCACTTGAAGACAACTCTTTTTGGAAGGTTTTATCTTAATTATGATTATATATGAACACTACACATATTGTATTAAACTTTCGTTGTAAACAGTACAATCTGGCGGACTAATTGCCGTGTGACAATCTCTTCCAACAGCCAAAAAGATGTTAAAAAGGCCTGAAATGAAAACCAGACTGGAATCCTATTGTTTAAAAATCTGGGTCCCAGCAGGATTTGAACCCGCAATCTCCAGATTGGGAGACAGGCGTTTTAATAACTAGACCACTAAAGTACAGTACCTGGCGGTAAGAAATGCACATCGGGCTTAAAAAAGAGACTGTCGGCCGTAATCGGCTAACTTCGACTTTGTAGAGCGTTTTCTCTGTCGTTCATACACGTGTGGCGGTCGCACACTCGGTCAATGACCGGCGATGCGACCTTTGCATTCCTTGACAATTCAAAACAAACAAGTACAAAGTCCACACGCCGGTCATACAACTCATTGCCGGGCATGGAGCGCATTCCATGCTAGAGCGAGAAGGCACCACATATGTCGCGCCAGTTCCGTATTTGAACGATACCTACATACAACATTAATCGTTTTGCGAATGCAGAAACGAGACGGCGGCATATCACGAGCGCATTCCCGCACACATTCAAGAATGATATAAATACCTACGTCTACCAAATAAATCTCTCTCTTTCCGTATTGCAATCTAAAAGGAGTTTTATTTATCAACAAATCATCATCATCTCTCCCTTAAGAACATAACTCCTAAACACGTGTTCCGTCGTGATTTGTCAGGCGTTGTCAAGCTTTCTAGGGACAGAGACGACGCTCTACAAAGCCGAAGTTAGCCGATTACGGCCGAGTTTCTTTCTTAAGCCCGATGTGTATTACTTACCGCCGGGTACTGTATCTAGTTGATAAGACGCCTGTTTTTTCATACATACAGGTGTTAAAGGAAAAGTAAATACGACATATGGGTGAATAATGAAAGGTTGGAACAGGTTAAGAAATATTGCTATATCGGTAGTATTTTCTTTGAAGATGGAAGAGTTAACTGGGATATCGAACGGTGCTAAGCGATAGGAAACAAATTCAAAGAGGCAGTAAAACATATGTGTATATTCTCGAAACGGATAATATCAAAATCTGCTAATGTGATAGTCGACAAGAGTATTTTAATACCAACTTTCTTGTATGTGAGTGAAACGTGGATGTGGGAGAAAAGACGAATATATGGAGTGACAGTGTGTTAAAGAATACAGAATGAAGTGATTATAGATCAATGTGAATTTCTTTGAGTGAGATAGAGAAAAACATTTTTTTTTATTTATTTATTTATACATGACAAGAAATATACATAATTTGCGAAAAAACAACAGGTAATTTAATTTGGACATAAATTTTAATGGATCTGGGTTTGTTGCCTTTCATTTATCGTGTACCCAATAAATTAGGCGTTTGCCTATATCTCATTGAGTCTATACATCTTTCCGATTTTAGATTACACAAAAACAAAACCTCGTTGCACATTCTCATCAACCTGACAAACAGTGACACTCAATTACAACTGGAAACATCATGCGAAATGAAACTCCTCACACATCACTCCAGAAAAATCAAAAATGTCCATCCCATAATATACCGCACACAATCATAAAAATTAAAACAAAAATATACAGAAATACAAATATAAAACAACAAAATTAAAGCAACAAAAATAAATCCACACTCTAGAGCCTACACAAATATTTTTCACGCGTCATTCATCCTGAAAGCCCAAGTACTCAAATTCTTGTCGCAATAACAACCACTGTCTAAATGGTTTTCCTCCCTTTACCTTTATTGAATTCGGCACACCATTGTATGTCATGGGAGCCAAATAAGCATATTGCCTTTGAGAAAAATATGTTTTAACTCTAGGGATGGTGAATATTTGATTAGTTACCATGCGTGTCATGTGTCTCTGCTGAGTCTGCATCTTCCCTTCCTCTCATTCTTAGATGGTTTGAACGTGTGGAACGAATGAATAGAGATAGACTAATAAAACACATTTATGTCTTCTTATAGTGCTATGAAGCATTACAAAAAAGTGCTCTACTCAAGAAAATGTAGCATGGTCTCTGTGACGTTTAAAATGTCATGTCTCAAAGGGATGGGATAAAAGAGGTTTTTATTTACAAATCGAATCGTTTTTTTATAATCGAAACATTGTTTTTCTCTAAACTGACGTTTTTATTTTAATTATACTGACCTAATTTTAATTATACTGACTTTCTAATGTATTGTATGATTTGTATATATCTTTAAATAGGCCAAGATCCACTATGAATTAATACTAATTACGAACATTTAATTTTATGTATGAAAAAATCGAAAATCCAATTATCGTATACCCCATCCCCAGCCAATGCAGACTAACATAGTGACTTTTGACAAACGTCACCAAATATTATTTGATTTTAACAAACTGCCACATTTTTGCTAATTTGTAATAAGATGTATTAATTTGTCATTATTGTTAGTTTTATGTAATGTATTTACCTAAATAACTTGCCATTTATTAGAATCGAGGCTTATATTAAAGTTGATAAAATAATTAAAATGACTGAACGTCGTTACAAGGTTGTATTGGGGCAAATTTGTGAAACGTCACAGGGGTCATGCTACATTTTCTTTAGTATATATTAAATATATCAAGCGAAATACTGTAGCAGATTATATTTGCAGATCATCCTTGAAGTTTAATATCTTAATCATCGGAACTCTGGATTTAATCCGCCAAAAATGTGTGATTGCTGAAGTGCAACAGTTTGCACACAAAAAACCAATTCACGCACAAGCGTCTTCTATCCACAACATGGCACTGTCACGAGGGATACCCTATCAATCAATATATCATATATTATAATATATTTTGACTAATTTACTTTTCCTTATTGTGTTACATATGTTATGTAATAAATTTCATTTACCTGTGTTAAATTTTAAAATAAATAAATAAAAAATTAACAATAATTTAAGTTCGTCTTTAAAATAATTTTCTTAATAAATAAAACGCAGCAATG
>CATKWJ010000639.1:0-29995 GCA_949825065.1 Odontocerum albicorne | reverse complement strand
TATATTTATATATATATATATATATATATATATATATTATATATATATATATATATATATATATATATATATATATATATATATATATATATATATATATATATATTAGGTCCTTACATATGAAATTGGCGTTTTGTTTGGGAGGAACATAAAGTTGATTTTTTTTTAATATAATATATTTATTTAATCAAAGTATGTACCATTGCTATCTATGCACTTTTGCCATCTCATAGGTAGTTCATCGATCCCTTTACTAAAAAAACCATTCGGACGGGAATCAATAAAATCTTTGAAGTCGGTTTGGACTGCCCCATCGGAGTTGAATTTTTTCCCTTGCAAGAAGTTATCCAAATTCCGAAAAAATAGTAATCTGTTGGGGCAAGGTCTGGAGAGTACGGTGGATGTCTTAGACATTCCAATTGAAGCTCTTCTAATTTGGTAGCCGTCTGTTGTGCAGTGTGTGGTCTAGCGTTATCATGAAGCAGCAGTGGCCTAGAGCGATTAACCAGCCTCGGTTGTTTAGCAGCTAGCTTTTCCATCATGGTTTGCAGTTGCTGACAATAGACATCTGCCGTAATCGTCTGGCCAGATTTAAGAAAGCTGTAGTGAACGACACCAGCACTAGTCCACCAAACGCTCACAAGTAACTTTTTTGGAGTCAATTTTCGCTTGGGGCATGGTTTGGCTGGTTCGGCAGGGTTCAGTCATTGCGATGAGCACTTCCGATTATCATACAGGATCCACTTTTCATCACAGGTAATGGTTCGATTCAAAATCCCTTCATTATTGTGCCGGTTGAGTAATGCAACGCAGCAGTCAACGCGCGTTTGTTGATTTGCTTCACTCAATTCGTGAGGTACCCACCTTTCAAGCTTTTTCACCTTCCCAATTTGCTTCAAGTGGATTAAAACAGTTTTATCACTAACACCGCAGCCTGCAGCTAACTCAGACGTGGTTTGCGATGGATCCGCTTCCACAATTGCCTTCAATTCTTCATTATCAACTTTGGTCTCCGGCCGTCCACAGGGCTTGTTCTGCAGGTCGAAATTTCCAGAACGAAAACGTTGGAACCAAAAACGCACTGTGTTTTCTTTTGCGGCACCGTCGCCATACACATCATTAATCCTTCGAGCCGTTTCTGCAGCACTGGTGCCACGGTGGAACTCGTACTCGTAAATAACGCGATATTTCAAGTTTTCCATTTTGTAAACTGAGTGACGCAAAGAAAAAAAACAATTGAGGAAAAAACAAATGAATTGTAATTTTCGAAACACAAATACTTGAGTAAATAGCTGTATAAATTTTAATTTGGAATTCCTAACCAAAGAGAAGATATTTGAGATCAAAGTTGCCAGTACGGCAAAACGCCAATTTCATATGTAAGGACCTAATATATATATATATATATATATATATAAATATATATATATATATATATATATATATATATATATATATATTTATATATATATATATATATATATATATATATATATATAGATATATATATATATATATATATATATATATATATATATATATATATATATATATATATATATATATATATATATATACATATATATATATATACATATTTATATATATATATATATATATATATATATATATATATATATATATATTATATATATATATATATATATATATATATATATATATATATATATATATATATATATATATATATATATATATATATATATATATATATATATATATATATATATACTTAGAAAAGTGAGCCTGAATGTTTAAAATTTACAAATTCAAGTCGCTAATGGAAGCAGCTACCAATACTCTATCTCAGACTTTTCTTAATTATCTACATAATAATTATCAACCTGAATAATTATTTGGTGTTAACAATCTAGAAATATTATCAAACCTTCGCCACCCCTCCGACAACTTATGTTGCCAAGCTGGTAAGACACTTGATTTCCGCCCGGGAACCTCGGGTTCAATATTCGACGGTACTTGAATTTGAATTTGCATCGCCAATTCGTATATATTGAAAAGCGCTATATGAATGAATGACAAATCATCATAAGCAGCATTCAACCTTTATTTGCCTAATTGACATTTATGGTTAATGTAATGAGTATATCTAGTGCCCCCTAATTTGCAAAAAAAAAACTCGCACATATTTCTTAGCGATGTTGACAATTTGGCTGAGAGTGTCAATAGCTGAGATGTTGACACTCTCAGCCAAATTGATAATATGATCGGTGAGACCTTGATTACTTAAATTTCTTAGTCTTCTCCGATGCTATTTAATGTACGAGTAGTTTAGGTTATTGGCTTCTGCTTGAATTTACAATTTGCAGATAAAGATTAACTGACCAATGTTATTTTAGTTTTCTCGCATCCATTATTGGATTAAAATAATCACGCCTTACTATTAGAGCAGCTTTGTGTTAAGGTTTTGACACTCAATTTAATATTCAAATAATTATCAACCAACTTAATTTTCTTATTAAACGGGTGAGGTGCATGGCCTCACGGTAACGTACTCTTCCGTGCAAAAAGTTGCCGGATCGAATCCGCGCTGTGCTACTCCCCTCGAATGACACAGGCATATTTTCCACCTAGTATTCGGGGAAATAAGGATACCTATGACTTCGGTCATATTTATTATATATAAAAAAAAATATCATGTCAGCGTACTCCGATCGTCTCACTTCGATGTACCATCGGATCCAGTACGACGGTGTGGCCGGTAAGTTTGCAGGTGTGCAACACTTATTTAAAGGAGAAAAAAAAACAAAACTCAACTAACGTTGAAATGGCGAGGTAATTGATTTTGATGGCGAGGAGATCTTTGGCTACTAGACGAGGCCCAGCAATGGCAACGACCTTTTAAATGTTCAAAACCAAAAAATTACATATAAAATTAGTTCCTAGTCCAATGCAAATTGACACTTCACTCTAATGTAATGTTCACATTCTTTTCAAATTTGTCTATAAAGATAGCATTAGGCATATAAGTGGCCTATTTTAATATACGAGTAACGATCGTTATGTTTTCAAATATTCTACTTATGAGTTAAATATATAATTATGCCTATTATATTATAAATTTTTTCAGAGAAAATAATATTTTCGTTCTTGAAAAAGAGTCATTAAAATAAAGTTAAAAGCTATCCAGTACAAAAAATTACCCTAAATTAGCAACTTCTGTGGAGGCCCCTTAAAGTTTTAACAGGAAATATGAGAAAAAGATTCCACTGAGAGACAAAAGAAGGTAAAATAAGGGAGGAAGTGTTCTTCAAAGAATTGGTGTCTCGGGTTCAATCTAAAAACTTGAGTTAGATTAATTTATTTAAATTTATTATAATGTTTCAAGCGAATGAAAGAGAATTTAAGAATAATTATAAATATTTTATTTATAGAAACTAAACATTAAAGAGAAAAAATAATGTATAATAAATAAATATTTTTTAGCAATCATATACGAGTATGTTACATTAAGGTAACTCTTCAACGACCTTCGTGGTCTAATCGATCAGTTATCTGTTTTCTAAACCCCAGATAGCGTGTTCGATCTATTTGGTACCAAGAATTTTATAAAAGGTTTCTAGTCTGGTTTTCACTAAAAACTTGTTTGACATATTTGTGGTTGGTTAGCAAAGATTAAAATTGATAACTGTGTATGACACGGGTAAAAATCGTTTAGTATATAGATAATACAAAATAAAACGAATGTAAAAATCTTGTCAACTTGTTGATACTTCTATTTCTGATGCAGATTTTTTTTTGTTTTCAATGTAGTAAAATAATTACATCTCCACATTTGAAAAACCCAATAGTTAATGGAATTTCGGATAAATATGATCAAAATACATACATATCATCACGTCGTGTCCCTTATGAATATCCAACTAGATCAACCATATATCTAAAAATAACTAAGACCTAACATATGAATATCCAACTAGATCAACCATATATCTAAAAATAACTAAAACCTAACATATGAATATCCAACTAGATCAACCATATATCTAAAAATAACTAAGACCTAACATATGAATATCCAACTAGATCAACCATATATCTAAAAATAACTAAGACCTAACATATGAATATCCAACTAGATCAACCATATATCTAAAAATAACTAAGACCTAACATATGAATATCCAACTAGATCAACCATATATCTAAAAATAACTAAGACCTAACATATGAATATCCAACTAGATCAACCATATATCTAAAAAAAAATATAGCGAACTGGGAGCATTGTTATATAAAATATATTATATTTCACTTTTCAGTGCTCTTAACATAGACTACTGTATCAAGTCAGGGGTGAACCAATTGTATTCAACGAAATAAGGGTTCGAGCAAAATATATTTTTTAAATATTTATATTATATTACACGTTCGTTATAAACAGTAGTAATAATAACAAAATAACTATTTATATAGCGCCTTTTAGAGAGCAAACTCTCGTCAAGGGCGCTCAAAGTTCAAGTTTAACAGCTCTTAAGTGAAAATAAGACTGAAATCCTTTTTAAAAATATCTGAGTATCAATGAAAACCGAAACCGCAACTCCCGGGTCGAAAGACAAGCATTAACTAGGCCAAGGATTTTGGTCATAATTATTTATATCAAGTAGAAGTTTTGTAAAAAACTACAAAATCGCCTTTAAGATAAATTTTACCAAATAAATTAAAAGATGTGACAAGAGAAACAAAAGTATTATCCATAAGAAATAATTAAATTTTATACAGTGCTAATTATGGGCAATCCTTCATAGTCGAATATGACTGTCAGTCGTCCTGCGGATTGAAGACACTTGTGCATGTAATAAAAGAATAATAATATTTAGACTTCGCAACCCATTACAAAAAAATTAAATAAAAGTGTTTGTTTTTTAAGAAAATTATTTTTTTTCTTGTACACGAGAGTTATTATTATTTTTGCGTTCCCGCTTTATATTTCCCCGCGACCTACCCGTGCATCGTAACCCACATGTTGAGAAACGATGATTCAGAGGGATGCTCTCTGACTTGAGAGGGTTAATTTTACCAAATTAAAACAAAACATTTGTTTTATTATATAATAACTTAAAAAACATTAAGCCAAGTATGCTAATTGTTAAAAATATATTGTAAGAGACTCGCTGATAGCCCTAAGGGTTAGCGAGATGTTTGTATTAAATGTTGTGTTATATTCCTGGTGTGTTGACAAATACGCTGAAGTTCCCAGTCTCAGGGTCCACATCATACATTTTAGTGCGCTGAGCTTTTTCATAATTTAAAAAATGTATATTTTTATATCTGACTACTGGTATTATGATTATTTTTCGAATTACACCTATATAACGATAATTAATGCATAAATTTCATTTATTTAAAAAAAATTCAATAAGTTTTTAATTAATTTAAACCAAAAGTTGACTTTTAAAAAAAGTAGTACGTTATCATATAATTCAATATTTCACACTTTCTAAAAGACGCGATATGATTGATAAGAACTGACAAAACCGTATATCAAAACATAAAAACTGTTGAATATCATATTTCACTCCAAGTATTTCTCGTTTTTTTTTTCATATAAATTTATTTCATATTTGTTTAAAATTATATTTACCAAAAAAATAATAATATCAAAAATTGGTGTCGAAGTCAGATAAATTAGATTGATGGTAGAGCATCCATCATATCTTAATCACAAATCAGATCATATATCTTTAGAATCACACATCGTATTTCTCTTTTAAGATGCCTTATCCGTCTGTGGAGGTGCACAGAATATAAATATAGTGTAAAAAATGACAAAATATCCCATATGTCTTTCAACTCTGTAGTATGAAACATAGGCGCTACAGAATGAATAAATGATTAGGAATAGGGTATATCCATTCACTTAATTATTCAAATATTTTGCAAATCAGCTTTCAGTTCAGATGTTGACCAAAAATCTCACTTTCGGAGCATGGAGAAACGCGAATCTATCATGCTAGTAATGGAGATGCAATTTAAAGAATTTTTTAGCAATAACAAGGAAGGCAAGACTCTAAAAATGGAACCAAACAAGAACGAGGAAAGCAAGAACGTGTGAATCAGGTACCAAAATATATTTATTTATTAACACTTCATTGTCAAAAAAAAACTATCTGGTGGGATTATTGTCAGGCGGCGGTCTCTTCTAACCAACCAGACAAAAGTTAATAAAGAAAGTTACACGGTCGCAAAAAATATTCAAATGATTATTCATTTTTATGAAATCTATGAACATATACATTTTAAAAGTAAGATACCAATCAAAGGAAAAGGAAGAGATAGTAGAGATAAGAAAAATCAGGAATTAAATACGTTATATTATTGACTAGAAATTAAGGGTTTTCGCAGTCATTTCTTAAAGCATGCCAAGGACTGAGCGAGTATAGCATTAGTTTGTAACTGGTTCGAGGGTCTCATTGCATGGACAGTAAAAGATGACGTAAAAATGAAGAGCGATGAACTGGGAAGCACAACAAACAATCTCTGTTTGAGAGTAGTGCAAGTCCATGATCGGAAAGACGCTGAAAATTTTCGAGGAGATAAGAAGAGATGGCGGACAGTTAACGGTACTATGCAATAGAGAAAGTATGTGAATTTGGCGTCTATTTTTCACGTTCAACCAGTTTAGCACCTTCACGTATGAAGTGATATGATCGAATAAACCCGTTCACTTAATTATTTAAATGTTTTGCGAATCAACTTTCGTCTAAGAAATCAACCAAGTATCACACTACAATATGTGGAGCACGCAGGGACACAAATCAGTCACACTAGCCATAAAGTTATAACAAGAAAGGCAAAACCTTAAAAATGGGACAAAATTGACAAAAGCAAATGCTTGTGAATCAGGTTTTAAAATATACAGCGTTGTATGAATCTTCTATCCCTCAAGTACATCTTATTGGATTTATCGCATAATCTAAAGCTTTAGCGAATTGTTTTAAGAAAATAACTTAATGCGTGTTCATAAAACGACACCTGTCTTCGAACAACTTTCATCGTATCGATTTTGACATTTCTCAACATATACTCATAAAATATATGTGTCAAAAATACTGAGAAATAGAAATCGATAATTTTCTTTTGAAACGTTTTATTTAAAAATTTATCTGAGAATACACACTTTGTAAATCATTCATAATTATCAAATGTTCACATTTCAATATACAATATTACAATACCCAGTAATGTTCCCATACAATTGAACAACAATAAAGATAATTATTTATCTTTAAAATCGCACACGCATCACTTAGAGATGAATTGCGATACAAAGTTTTGCCAAGATCAATATTCCGAGGAATATAGAAATTAGGTAAAAGTTCTCTCTCTCAATTTTTCTCTTTAAACCCTTTTCTTTCTCTTGGAAAATCGAGACCAACATAGTGGCCAACCACAACAAAAAAATTACTTGAAAGAATTTGTTGGTAACAGGCGCAACACTGTCACTAGTCTGCATATTACTGAGAGTCGAGATATCAAATCATTTTAACTGTAAAATCGTCTGATCAAGGTGGGAGTGGCCGAATTTTATGGGATATTCCATTCAACAATGTCGAAGAAATTTGTGATGCTGTTGGAAGCACTCGATCTGTTATTTGACATGTTTATTTACTTTAAAAAAAATGCATTTTCTATTAGAATAAACTCGTAGTATGGTTCAACATGTATTGTGTTTAGCCAAAATACCAGATTTATATAACAAAAATACGAATAAAATCTAATTAAAAATAATAAGTAGCTAAAGTATGAATGTATTCTATTTAAAATAATAAATGACGACCATTGTAGACTAGTTGGTAAGGCGCTTGTATTCCAGCCCGTGGGTTATAAGTTCAATTCCCGGTATAAGTAAGATTTTTTTAAAGTTGAATTCTAGTTTACTTTTCACTTCTTGGCTCTTGTATATCTTACTGATTGAATGGAAGAAATTGCCATATATTAATAATTCCATCCGATTGTGCTATATACAACGATAGTATACGTTACGGTACAATAAAATTATATAGCGATACAATAATATGGCTTCAAAATTCAAAGATTTATTTATGAAATTAACTTTACAAAACGAAAAGATGAAGTCTTACTTTGAAAACTGATTAAGGTACTTTTTTTTTAGATAGTACATTTTTCAGCTCACAAAACAAAACGGAATTTCATTTCAGATCTAAGTATTTGTTTGACTATTGTTTTTAATGTATGCACAAAGCAACGTGAGACTGCGCAAAAAATGTGGACCGTGTTTGTTAAAAGAGTGTAGCAGTTAGGTATTGGATCTAATTGGAATTCCATGCGGAGAGCTTCATCAAATCCTATAAAAATGGGAAACTAAATCTGTTGCCAAAACACATATTCAGTTTAAGCTTTCCCTCTTGGTGACCAGCTGTTATTATTCTAAATAAAATTTATTTTTTCATTCTTATTATAGGCAATCCCTCTCTATCGAGTATGATTTTCAGTTTCTCTTGTGAAATGATGGTGGTCGTGGAGTTGTTAGTTAATTTGGAACACACTCTGACGTTAGAAATAACACACTCTAACGTTAGAAATAACGCGCATAAAGTACTATACATGTTACATCACAATTGGAAAAGTCAATCTATGGAAAAGACATTTTCTATGATTATATCTGATTTAAACAGGACTATTTTAAGACGGTTTAGGCACGTGGGAGGAATGGTTGAAGAAATACTAACAAAGCGAATGTACAACACCAATGTGAGTGGAAAGTCTGGTAGAGAACGACCAAGGAAGGTATGGTAGGATCAAGTGAATGATATTTTAAAAGAAGGAAAACTAAGAAGTAAGAGAAATCGTAGGAGCTTGCAGCGGCCATTTTCGATGGCTCAAACGAAAGGTTTTCATTTTCATGAAATATTATTTGAATTGACCCAACACTCAAAGTGGACCGATCCCATGGAAAAAACACTTGGACCTTGCCTTTTCGTCTTTATGTTTCTTTTCTATACCTATTTTAAGTATTATAATAAATACAACTACATTATAAATTTACTTTTATGCTAACACGTACTCTCATTATTCCATATAAAAACCTAAACTAAAAATATTCATCTTCCCCAAATAAATAAACCACGAGGATAAACTCCTATCACGAAACCACGTTATATTTTAACCACGAGGATAAACCCCTATCACGAAACCAGGTTATATTTTAACCACGAGGATAAACTCCTATCACGAAACCAGGTTATATTTTAACCACGAGGATAAAGTCATATTGCGAAACCACGTTAAATTTGAACCACGAGGATAAGCTCGTATCAAAAAGAGGAGCCCGTATCACGTGTATGAGAAAGTTAAGGAAAAGGTGAAATATGTGCATCGATACAGGAAAGTTTGGCGTTTTGTCCTCCTTGCCTACCCCAGTAGGGGAGTGGCATAATAGTATGCCTGTATGTATGCATAATGCTCATAAAATAGAGCTGATGCACTATTGAAAAACATAAATTAGAAATATTACAGTAAGCGCAGAAGTCCTCACTCAATTGGATGATGTCATCATGTTTTGTCAAACGTCATTTATCATTGCATCATCAAAAGTTTTTTTTATTATAATCAAGAACATTATTATTTTTTATAAGAAATATATTTTGACGACATGAGCTGGTTACTAATATCACCCACTTGAACAGACCCCTATTTCTATTTTAGGGTTAATTGTAAGACAAATTTTACGCTTACAAACTACGGACTCTTATATAGCTCAAGGGTATCGTTCGCTGGAAAAACGAGAATCTACTGGCCGAAATGTTGAGAATACCATGAAAGGGTTCAGCTTTGTATAACAGCCATGGGCGGCCACTAAACTTTAATATATTATAAGTATTGAAAATTTTAAGTTAAGGCATTAACACTATGAAGGTTTATATACATTGTAATTTATTTTATCAAACACTGTTTATTCCGCTTTATATAACGGTGTAACCCTTCATGGTTTTCCCCTCCTTCCGTTATATAAAATGGAATAAACAGTATTAAACTAAACAAGTTACAAAATTTAAAATAGTGTTTGTTTTTTTCTTTATTATAGGCACAACAAGTCAGATAACGACACTTGCGCCACCCTATAGTTGATAAAGGATTGAGGAGTGACCCTACATTGGTCCTTCGCCAACTCGACGTTCACGAAATCATCATCGGCAGCAGTGTGAGCAACCTCAGTTTCTTTGTGGATTCAAGAAGTTAGAAATGGGTTGTTCGTGCAAAACTGTGGACCTTTGAACTGTGTGGTCTCTCCCGAAAAAGGCCTACCTACCTACCTCAGATAGCCATACAACTCGTGTTTCGAAATATTTTTCTCCAAGCCTATTGGATACTGGCCGTCTCCTATCAGCCTCCTTGTATTCCTGGCGTATTAAGATCCTTTTTTGCAATATATTGAAGTTACTGCCTTTGTCATACAAGTAGCCTTCTTCCATGTTGTTGGGCTTACATAATAATCTTTGTTGACTGTGTCAACTGAGATTTTTTTATATGGGAAAAAGCACGAGAAACAAGGAAGCACGTGATGAAGCAAATACTGTTTTTGTGGATAACAATGTGTGAATAACTGTTATCTCTGCTTTTCCCAAAAAGGATATGACGTGATAGTGTGTATATTTTAAAATATATGTAATCTCATAAACTGTTGCGATGAACAATAAGAAATTAATAGTCGTTTTTAAATAATTTATATAGCGAAGGAAAAAAATAGAACTTCTATTGTTCCGTGAAAAACTCAAGAAAAGTTGGTTATTTAGTCCCTGAATAATCCTTATTTGTAGTTTATACAAAGCTTCAAGCCTCACAACTGACAAAACTTCGTAATGGTGAGGTGTATTTAATATTAAAACTGTCTTGAGCACCGAATAAAATAAGCATGGATTCTATTAGTTTTCTTATAAATAGATCTTCTGCATGAATGTACAATCTTATTTTAAAGTTTTACTTTATTCTCGTTTTTTTTTTTATTTAAATAAATCATAAGGGCGTTTGTCTATAATGAATGAAGAATGGAGAAAAAGTAGACTGAACAAAGATAAGTTGATAGTTGGATATATTTTATCCGAGGGAAAGGTAAAGAGTACTAGAAACAAAAGAGCGTGTTTGTGGATCTGAAGAGACGAGAGCTGTATACATGAATAGAAATGCGTGAAGATCTGTCATCTCTCCTATCCCAAAAAGAGACGCCGGCAGAATAGCATGCCGCTTTGTTTTCTATGGACAACCAAAAAACCCATCCAAGTAATAACTAATAAAAGTTTGGTGTAAATATGCGTCTTTCAGTGCTGTGTGGAAGAAGGATCGTTGAATATCTGAAGCGTGATGAAAGCGAAAGCGTTGAGAAATAGTTTCTAATTGGTGGTTACAATTGCAGAAAGAGCATATGCCAGGTGAAGGAATAAATAGAGTGTTTTTTCCAGATGGCTCTGTATAAAGCAAGAAATCGCTCACAATGTAGGAGAGCCGTGGAGGGATGTACTGATCACGATTCTTATGTTAATATTGAGGGAATGACTCTTAAGAATTATGTTAAAACATTTTAGTTCTACCTCTTCAATGATTTTTTATTCTCAATTCCTAGTAAGCCAGATTTTTTTATTGAGTTATTTATACATTTATCTTTATAATATGTTTTTTTTCATTAAATGTTTATAAAATTAATATTTATCTTATCACGTAGCTAAAAACTCGTTGGTTGAAAGTTATCGCTACAGATTATTAATGTCAAAGCGCTATAAAGGAACTCAAAGATTAGAGTCGAGTCTTTTCTTTTTCTAAGGTCTATCGCAAAATTAATATTTATTTTCAATTTCTCTAATAAAAAATCAAATAATTCATCGGATTTCCTTTAAAATAAGATGCGAAAATATTCGTTGAGTACTTAAAATTTTCTCACAAAATTAAACATGACGCAACAAATCTAAGTTCAAACATTGAATCAAGTGCCGTTTCCCGAGTTGGTACAATTTACTTAAGTGTTTTCAAAGAAAAATTCCATCTCCCCAACAATTTGTATGTTAATTAATTTATCTTTTCGTGTTTTTAGCTTTCTGCGAATTCTTTTTTGGCCTGTCTTTTGTAAGACAAATTAAGTCCATCAAGTCAAAGAATATTAAAAGCATTCAAGGTGAAGAAAAACTTTCTATTCCGGAGGTGTTTTCCGGGGTTTTAAGGTATTATTTTGAAGCTTTTGTTATTTATATTAATTACCAAATTGTCGGAAATTGACCAAAACTTTTTAAAGCTTCTTCAAATACAAAAGTCGTAAATAATACGTTGAAATATTTAAATGCTTCATTATTATCATATTTTTATGGAGATAGCGGAAGAAATATTTCGCAAAACGGAAAACCAACTCAAACAAATTAACACTAACAAATTTGAAGAAATTTTTTTTATATGTACGCCTGGAAAAGCGAGGATTCGTTTAAATTTCTTAAGTTACAAATTAATCTACATTGGTATTTATTAGCGAAAAAATGTTAATTTAGTTTATAAATAATAACCAAATTGTTTAAGTATCTGTTGTTTTATTTTGACAATTCAATTAATCAAATTTCGTGATTGTGTTTAACTTCTTATTGGGTTCCATAAAATTATTGATTTATTTCAAAGTACGTTAATAATTTATTACAAAAGTTGATATTGGAGTACCTTATTGTAAATTGATGATATGTCCATTAAATGTACCGATAGTACTCGTAGAATACGGCACCTGACTAGGATGTAGACATATTTGGTTCAACGCTGTCAGGGTTTAGGAAAATGGTGTTTAAACTGATGAGAGAATTGGTATTTTTTTTCTCTCCGTCGAAATATTTATAGGATTTTTTATTTTTACCTACAATTTTTCAATAATCCGCTAACATAACTGACTTGTGCATGAGATGAACACTTATAATTTGGATTTCAATTGTTAAGTTTCACTAAAAGATGTAAACTTGCAAAGGACAGTATAGAAATCTGCTAAAATGCTAGTCCACGACATAATTTTAGTACCATCTTTAATGTTTGTGAGTGAAACGTTGACGTGGAAAAATACTAAAACGAGTAAATTAGCTAAGTTGATAAAAACCTGAATAAGAGAGCAGCAATATTATCTAAACGTACGCATTTATAACCACAAAAATATTGTACACTCTGAAAGACCACGAAAACGCACGAGTCCCATAGTACACTTTTACACATTAATTTTCAACTATAGATTTCATCAAGAACACAGAGATCTCATAAAAAACCCTCCATCTAGATTGATCCACTGCCCGGCACTTCACGTACCTTGAAACTGTGGTCATACTAGCTCCAAGGTGGTTTATGACTGATGTAATCGTTAATGCAAAGGACGATGGGGTATTAACCCAATGGCCCCGAAGCCAGGGTGTAATCTCTGAGAATGGCTCATTCTGGAGTCTTTTTTGCAAATATTTGCCTCTTACGAGATACCGAAAAATTCTGCCTGAAAAATATATAGGATAAATATGAAATTTACTACGGTACCTATTGATATAAACAATTAAATTTTTCAGCTAGTCCTTTTAAATAATGTACTGTTTTTAAATTTTATTGATATAATTTTTTTTTCTGAAAAAAAAAAACGTGAAACTATCAAAACTTTCTCAATTTCACCTCATTTGTACGAATAAAAAAATACTCAGAAATTATTAAAAAGTTTTCTTCATTTTTTTTTTCGTTCGTTCGTTAAAAACGTCTCGTTGAATGAAGTGGATTGGTAAAAATTAGTGTAATAAAATAAAATTAACTTTTTATTTTCATTTAGGTGAATTTAAGAATTCCATCAAAGTTGAGAAGCTATCAATAATTAATATAATATGAATTGTATTGTATTACACTTTTATTGTATAAATCACTCCATCGTTTATCACCGTGTGGTAATTAACCATAAAAGTGTTGAACAATACTCAACTTAAAACCAGATTCATTTAAAAAAAAATAATACCAATAGGAATCGAATCCACAATTCCCGGATTGCAAAATAGGCATCTTATTAATTAGACCACAGAGGTCATCAATGAATAATTAATTATCAGGAAGATATTTGATATGAACTCTGATAAAAGAAAATAAATGTTGTGCATTAGATATATTCATCTTTATTTTTCAATTCAAAAGATAATTTTATAAATCGCCGTTTAGAAAGCAAACTATCTTCGAGGGCGCATTGACTCGAGACTCGAACTCACAGATAATAAGCAAATTACGTCTGGCAGATATAGCAGCGCCCTAGCGAATCATGTATAATACTTTCGTCGTATAAGTTCGAATACAACCTTGTGATATTATTGCCATGTCCAACCAACCAGAAAGATGTTTATGAAACCTTATGTAAAAACCAGACTTAAAACCTTTTTTTATTTAACGGAGTCCCAGCAGAAGTCGAACCAGTAACCTCTGGGCTAGACTAGGCTATGGAGGTCGTCAATAAAATAAACAAACATGTAAATATTAATGTTATCGAGTTTTTGTTCTTAAGCAAAAGAAAAAAAATGTTTTTAATACGTCCTCTTTTAAATATTTTTCAGGAAAATGCTGAAGACATGTTATATATATGCGAGGAGGCCGTCACAGCTTTCGCTTTCCATGTATAATAATTTGGCAGGATATAAATCACATTACAGCACATAGCTTGAATGTTAATAAAACAAAAAGTTCTTCTGTTCTGCCTCACTCTGTATGCACCGCCAGTGAAGGCAGTCCTGAGGGAGGGAAGAGTGAAGTAGAGCCTTAAGGGAGAGAACATTTCCTTTGGAGTAGTAAATTTTATGTTGACAACATTCCTTAGTGTACATTACTTTGCTTGTAATATTGTATTTTACTACATTTCCGACGACCTTACTACGACCTCCGTGCGAAGACGCCTGCCTTTCAACCCGAGGATTATGGGTTCGATTCCCGTTAGAACCTGATTAATTAAAAAAAAATGTTTTAAGCTGGTTCTCATTTAAGGCCTCTAATACTTTTCTGGTTGGTCGGAAGAGATAGTCCCATGCCAATAAACCCACCTCGTTGGACTGTACGAGTATACATTGAAAGTGTAATGCAATATCTTTTGAATATAAAAATACTAAAGATAAATACAGTTCAAAGGTAAAACGAAAGGAGACGGCAAAATTAAAAATAATTTAATTAAGCTTTTCTCTTTGATAGCTGTTTTCATACAAAGTGTTTTCAAAATTAGTATATAATTGATAAAAAGAAAATTTTGCACAAAATATTGGATGCAACGTTAAAATATTCTCCTCTTGAAACACATAAACATAGAACACGATGTAGTCGATCCAAAAGATTCCTCAGTCCTCCCTTTGCCTTCATTATGCTCTTCTCTGACAAATTTATAACGTTATACATGCGGCAGAAAGCAGACAGATACTAATGAGATGGTGAAAAAGATAGGAGGGAAAAATGAAAGTCAGTGCTTGAACAAAGTAAGGTGGACGTTTTATTATGCAGGGCCCTCAAGTGCTTAAAAGAGGAAAAATCAGCAGGCGAAAGGTAAACAAAAAAGATAAGACTAGAATTATACATAAATTTAAATACAAAAAAGCTTGATTTACGTAGTTACAACCTTATTGATTATGTGCTTTATTTTTTAATATTAATGCGTGTAATTTGGAGCTTTTCCAAACATGTCACCAGATTAAAATTTTATTAACGTAACGTCAACTTCTAAGTTTTTTCTTTTAATCATGCAAACATACTTATTGTAGTATGCTACGAAAAATATTAAGTTACTGTTTTGAAATTTTACCGAGAAGAAAAATGGCATTATAATTGATGAAAAAATAATACAGGACAACCAAAAACAGGTTTAATAGGCATTAAAAGTAAACCACACTAGTACCCTTTTAAAAACGATTCAGGGAGTAGAATGCATCAAATACATGGGTATTAATGTTAATAGTAGACTCTTTTATGTTCTCACGTAGAGGAACTGTGTAAGTCTCTAAGTCATTCATAGGGGATGAAGCCGTCAGATCCCTCTACAGTACGCTGGTATGTAACAAGTTATGTTAGAATATGGAGTATTAGTAAAGTTTTTTTTGACAAAGTAGAATGGAAAAGACTCTTCGAGATTTTGAAGAGAATTGATATCAAATACAGAGATAGACGTATAATCCAGGCGCTATACAAGAATGAGGCCGCTATAATCAGATGTGACGAAGACACAAAGAAAGCCAATATAAGACAAGGGGTAAGGCAGGGATGCTCTCTGTCACCTGTTCTTTTTAACGCCTATATACAGAGCGCGATTGACGACTTGAGAGAGAGAATGAGTCACAGAGAAGGTGTAAAGATACACGGGCAAAGGTGGACATGATAAGGTTCGCTGACGATATTGCTATGGTTGCTGAAAGTGAAGAGGAACTACAAGAGGCCTTAACAACTATGGAAAGCATTCTTCAAAATAACTACAGTATGAAGATAAATAAAGACAAAACAAAGCTGCTGACTGTAGGCCGAGCGCAGCACCAGATGAGAATAGTGATGTCGGGTAAACCACTAAAGAACACCAAGGAGTTTGTCTACCTCGGGAGCAAAATAACATGGGACGGTCGGTCCAAGAGCGAGGTCGACAGCCGTATACATCAGGCTAGACTTGCATTTAATAAAAGGTCGAAAATAATAGAATCAAATAATATAGACCTTAAACTGAGAATACTCCTCATCAAGACCTATGTATGGAGTATCTTGATGTACGGCTGCGAGACATGGTGCCTATCCGAAAGAGATAGACGAAGACTAGAGGCTTTTGAGATGTGGTCCTATAGAAGACTATTAGGAATTTCCTGGAGAGACCGCATCACAAATGAAGAGGTTCTCCAACGAATCGAAGGAGGAAGGCACCTGCTCAGGATCCTGTCCGAAAGGCGTGCAAGATGGATCGGGCATATAATACGACAAGAGGGCCTCTTGCATGCCATAATGGAGGGCATGACCGAGGGGACAAACTCTAGGGGACGCCCACGCCGAGAGTACCTGGAGGACCTGTTGGTGGACGTGCGCTGCTCAACATACACAGACTTAAAAAGAGCCGCACAGGACAGGGGGGAATGGAGGAGAAGAGTTCAAATTGCTGCAAACCAGTCTTAGGACTGCAACCACGGAACGGAGTAAAGTATACGAGTATATATGTGGTATCGGCCAAGTATATTAATGCTTCATTTTATTAACGAAGTGGTGCAAACATAACAGTAAATATTGAACTGAAGTTGAAATATGGATTTATACCATTGGATAAAAATTTGCTTTCAAGTCCTATCCACCGAATGTATGAAGCTATCAAAATTAGTTCAGCACTTGGAAATCAAACCCCAGTCTCTTAAAAATAAACCCTTGAAATTTTCCACAAGAATATCACTATTTTTGAAAAATCAAAAAACTCCTATTTATAAAATATATTTCAAGCATCCTATCTCGTTGCGTTAAGTGGAGCTAAGATGTTTTAGCCCCATACGATTGCGGGGAAACCTCATACTGTCTGCTGCTAACGATACGGAAGAAGCAAAGAAAATAAAAGCTGTTCCTCTTTTGAACGACACTGTGTCAAGGGGAATTAATGGCATGGCTTCACAAAAAAAAAGCAAAAGATAAAATCAAATTAATGTTTTGTTATTCAGTTTGATTGTCTCGGTTTTTTTTGTTAAGTATGAATGTGCTGGATTAGTAAAAAAAAGTGTTGTTTTTTTAAATCAATACCTGGTCATGCAACATGACAAAAACTTTGAACGTTTTTGAATAAACTACAAGAACATAGACAAAATATATTGAAATATATGGTAATGGGGCAAAGACGATAACAGAAAAGATCAGTGGTTTGATAGGAAAATTAAAAGATCTTATGCCAAGGGTGGAATGAACGCATTGCTTCCTTTGAGACATGTGCTTGCCACAAGAAAATATATGTGACAACTAAACAAAAATATTCTCTGCAAAGTTATGAAAATTGTTAATTTTATTAAAAATCAATCATTGTAGAATAGGTTGTTTTCTATACTATGCGCAAATCATTATTTCACACTGAAGTCAGATGGTTATTGCAAAGAAAAAAATTAACAAGACTTTTCGAATTATGAAATGAATTGATAATATTTCAAGGATCAACAAATATTATTCTCAAGATAATGAGTCATGCTGGTCTTGGCTTATTTGGCTAGCATATTTTCGCATTTTAATTACCTGAATTTGACTTTACAACGGCGAGAAAAAAACATTTTTGCTAATAACACAAAGTTAATGATTTCAATCAAAAAGCTCGGTATTTGGATTATACTCCTTAAAAAAAAAATTTCGACGCGTTTACACTCGTTTCTGATTATATTGACAAAAATATGGGCAAAAAATATACTATAACTTCTTCTTCTTCTTATTTAATATTTTACATATAATCTAAATAAATGACCGCATTGAACACAATAATATCACCCCGACACATCACCTGATAGGAGAATGTTAAAACTATAAAATCTTCACTCGCGACTATTACGAGTATTTATTCTACACTACATCAGGGCGTCAATAAAAGGTATTATTTCAATGTAATTATTGAATTTTTATGGCGTGTACCTCATTTTATTCACAAAAATGAACAGTGCAACATTTATTACTAATCAAAACTACACATTTTATTATTAACGTCAATAATATGCTCTTAAGGGAACATCTGTTTACAGATTTCGTTCACTTCAAACCAACTACGTTCCGAACAAAAGCGTACCGGATAGGTATGTGTGTGTATTATTATAATTACTCGAATATGTCATTTAAAACTACTAAAAGTTACAAACAGGAGTGAATAATTTTCGTTAGAAACAAACGTAAAAATATTTTTGTCTTTTGAAAAGAGATCAGGTTATAAAAAACGAACAAATAGAGCTGGTTGGGAAAAATATAATAATGGAAATGAAATATTTTTTATACAGTGTCATGGCCTAGGGGTTAGCATACTTGTTCAACACCTAAGCTTCTGCGGTTAAATTTCAATGAGTTCTCGGAGTGGTTTTACTTACAAGCTTATTGACATCTGAATTTATGTTCTAGCAGCTCGAGATTATTGTCTAACAAAAAAATTGGGATAATCAATGTAATAAAACAGTGCTAAAATGAGTTGTGAGATGGCCTGATAGACCAAGTCAATGATTCATTCATTTGCACGTATGCACGTAACATACTGAAATTGGTAATGTAGACACATTGAAGATCTTGATCGGGGGATAATATTGTCTTAGGTCCGATTGATCGATTCTTCAAGTATAGAACCAATGGGGTGGATACGTGACTCGCAGTTCCTCTCCATACGTTTTTGACTAAATTATCACACATAAAAATGTTACAATATTCACACAAGTCTAACAAATTATTTTGTCACCAGACGAAAACTTTGGCTACGCTGGTATTTGTTTTTTATTCGATTCAATCCAAAGAACAATTTTATTTGGCACCGTTTAGAGAGTAAACTCTCCTCAAGGGCGCTCTAACTCGGGAGTCATTATTATTAAGCAAATGACGTCTGGTAGCTACGTATAATATTTTCTTTATATACAATAAACATTGTGGGATTATTGCCATGCCCAACCAACTATAAAGATTTTGATAAGGTCTGAAGTAAAAATCGATAATTGAGCCATGTTAGTACATTGCCATATGTATTCACACTTACCAACCAGAATGATTTTAAAGTAACCGTGAGTGAAAACCAGGTAGCAAAAAATGGGCACTTACGAGAATCAAACCTCAAATCAAATCAACCCCTGGACCGGAAGACAGGCATCTTACCAACTAGGGAATGAAGCTAGTCGTATAAGTCAATAACGATATTACAAGACAGAAACTCGAGGTTGAAACCATGGTGGTTTACATAGGGGAAGTCTCAGTTGATGTGGCTTGGGTATATTCTTAGCAATTTACCACAAAAACTGCCCATATGAATCCTCTTGACTGAACCAGATGGAAGGTATCTGTTTGGAAGATGGAGGAAGGGCTGTAGAAAACAGGCGGAGGAACTTTTCAAATAAAGGATGTCATGTAGGAACAATTGTTACATGCCTCTTCCAAGAATCTCTCTGGCATAGAGATAATTCGGTTACATGGCACCGTTTGCCATTAATAGAGCCCTGCAGAGGTTAGTGGATTTGAATGACACACGATTATTCAATTAAAAAACTTTTTGAATTCACAGATAAATTGTGCGATATTTCAGGACACAGGTTTTTTAGATAAGGGTGAAGATAAGCTTTTTGATAAGCTTTACCTTCATCACATTTTTAGATAAATGGGATGAAAGTTAAGCTTTTGTCTTCACTTGGTTTTAGTTTCATTGATTTTCTATTTTTGGTTTTCAAAGCTTCATGATGAGTTTTATTTTATCTTTTGGTTTTGAAGAATCCCTTATTTAATTCAATTCTGTGCATTTCATATCCAGTTCACTTTTCCTTGATTTTTGTGGATAAGTAGTGTGTTTGTGTCTACAGATCAGTGAGTAAATTTAGTGTTTCTAATTTAAATTATCTTTTTTGAGGTAATTGTCATGACTATGGTGGGATTTAATTTGTCCTCCGTTTAATTGTGACTTTTATACTTAAGACTGCTCTACATAAATTTATTTCAATTTCGTAAAATCTAATTGTCCTAGAACGAGTTTGAGCCAGAGGTAGAAAAGTGTTTTGTAGATTTCATTATTAAATATATTTTTTTAATTAAATTATAAAAAGTTGTAATTTTGAACCAGAATCATATATTGAAACGAAAATATTAATGTAAAGAATCTTATTTGAAACCAATAATTTACTAGTTTATTAGACTCTTTTTACTTAAAATATAATTGGTAAAACCATGTTTCCTTTTATTATATTTTTTATGTATTTATAAATATATTTTGTATAACTAGGCGGTTAACTCGTGTCATGCACGGTTTAAAGCTTTTTTTAAACGTTTCTTTACTATTATAAAGCTATGCTGAGAACAAACAATAAATGTTTTTATGTATCTCAAAAACGAAAATAAAAGTTATGAAGATGCTTCCAAAACGCCGCATTGAACACAACAATGCCTCCCTGACACATCAACTGACAGCTGAATGTCAAAACTCAAATCTTCGAACGAGACTATTATTTAGTCGACACTACATCAGGACGTGGGTAAAAAATCTTTTAATTTTATAATGGTTTACAGCTCGCATCATTTTAAATAATGCGACATCTCTTATTACAAATCAGAACTAACTAAATTATTATCTTTGTGTGCAATTTACTATTTGCGTGACGGATTTTATATATTTTCCGATCTTATTTTTTTTACTTCAAACGAATGTCAGAGCGTTCCGCATAGATTTACGTAATGATCATAATTATAAAAATGAGGTAGGCTCAAGTCTTAAAATGGGAACCGGAAAAAAAACGTGTGACGATCTTCGAAGATACAGAGACAAGAAAACACAATCATCAATTTACGACTTTTTTTATTAAGAATAACCTATTTTGGTCTTTTTTCGTATCTCATTGGTGGCTTGAAACAAAATTAGAAAAAAAATTGCTGTTTATTTTTTAACGTCATTGTATGTTTCTACATTTTGAAGTACGACGATTTAATTAAATTCCTTGTAACACCTGACAACCGTTTGAACGCAGTAAAAGCTTAAAAACGCTGCCGTTAAATTGCGAAATTTAAACCAATTAGCGTGTAAATTTTCAACAAAGAGAAAGAACATTTTTTAGGATTTCATTTTATTATTTTAAATATTGGTCGGCTATAAATATATATTTTCATAATTTAATTAATCAACAAGGGAACAACACATAATACTAAAAAATACTTTCGGATTTTACGGTTACATCACAGGATAAAAAATTTACTTTTCAATTATTTTGTTTATGCTTTCAAACAATATGTACGAGAACATACCATACTATTTTTGAAAATAACGTCATCAACTTTCGCCCACTAATCTGTAGAACTCTTTTATAGTTGGTTGTAAGATATTGTCTTATGGCGTTTAACTCATATATTTATTTTACTTAAGTATCTAAATAAATAACAACTTAATAAATAAATATTAATTTGTTGATAGCTACATAGTATGTACATATACACCAGAAATTACATGAATATCTCAGAACACTGTCGAAGAAAATACATTTCAGAGAGAAGCTATCAAACTGTCTAGGCTTATCTCATAACATCCTCCCTGTTAAGATAAACCCCACCAATAAGGCGCGAGCTCGCCCGCGAGGGCATCAGACGTTTTTCAGCCCACACCCTTGTACATATACATTTAAAGAAAACTATTATAAATTAATACAATAGTAGTCAATCAACTCAGTTAATATAAAAATATGTTTACTGATAAAAAAAAATAGCATGCAAAATACAATATACACATACCTTAATTTACAAATACACAGATATACATACACATGCGTCCCGAAATCAAGAACAAATTCTAAGCAAAGGAAAATAAAACACATTCAAGAGAGAAGCCACCAAATGGTCCAGGTTCATCCCAATATAGTATCCAAGTGTAGCGATATTGCCATCAATATGATCAGATCTGATAAAGGAGCTTAAAAAAATCGCTATTTATGAAATGTATGAAATCGAAGAGTCTTTAGATAAACTTCAGTCACTAAAAGATTCCATTGCACAAATTAATATAATCGAGGTTTTTGAGGTATTTGGAATAAAGCAAATCTGAAAATTCGAAATAAAGTATTACACTTCTGTTGTATAAAGAAACGCTCACTGGCGGACTTATTGCAATTAGGAAATTTCTTCGAATCAACGAAAATTATAATATTATAAAAGAACAATTTATATAACAACGTTAACAGGAATGGTTATAAAATAGAAAGTCTGACTGTGATACCTCTTTGGCGCTCGAATATGTTTGACAGTCATTATGTGAATGGAAACATAATATCTATTGTAGCGATTTTTTTCGGTAGATTTATATAACTTTATTATTTTGTTGCTTAGTAACTCTTTAAAAATTATGATATGTAGCTTATGAGCCACAAAAACAATCATTGATTTACTTGTGATATGGTTTTAGAGTAAAACTAGTCCGGAAGTGAAACGGCGAGTGTTCGAACTTATTACATCCGCCTTCTTACCATAAAATCGACCGAGTTAGACCTCATCCACATTATCATTGTTAAATTAACTGCAGAGGTTAAATTAAGTTTGAAATATATTGAATTTACATAAACGTATATCCTATATTTCACCCATATCGAAACTGTAACATGCGCTCAAATACCACCCGAATATAAATCCCGGCAGAAAATAAAACATGTTTAGAAGCCGGTGACGTTTAATTTCTGCCGGGCATTTCCCTTATTTTGAAAGAAACCAAATAACCGCGCAATAACCAGTTTTTAACATTTCGGTATATAACGAAACAACACGTTTTACGATGAACTAACTAATTAACTTACGATATTTATTATCAATTGTAAAATGAATAAAGGAGCTTTAAGATCGGTAAGACATATGGAGAGAATGAATGATAAAAGAATGACTAAGCGGATATACAAGTCAGAAGTGCAAGGTGTGTGTGTGGAAGAGGTAGACCGAGGAAAACGTGGTTAGACCAGATTTTGAAAGAACGTATAGTGAGAAGTATGAATAATAGAAGATTGAGCAGGCGAGATGTATGAATGTGGAGGAGGCGAAAATTATGTGCTTGAATATAAATAGTTGGGCATCTGTTCTCTCTGCCGACCCCGCAAGGTACACAGCATGATGATATGTTTGTCTTCTTTTCACAAAATAAACATATTTACATTTTTTTTTAGTTAAAATAAATAAGAGATCTCAATAATTTTTCAACATTTAGGATACAAATTTAAATATATTTATAATCGTGATATAACTTTGTGTTGATAAAAATAAAAAATCTATTTTGGATGTTTTCATTACGACAATACTCGATACCACGGGCTGTCACGAAAGCATCATAAGCATAGCATATAAACGATGAGCTCCATTGTAGTCCGAGAGTGGATGAGCGAATCGTAACAATCAGGAAAATTATTCCGAGCTTTAATTAATTTGTTATACATAAAAGTATTTAAAAATCAACATGTATGAGTATATCGGCTCTTGATGACATACTATACTACTGAGGATAGAGTTATAATTATTTGTGTTTATCTGTACATATGCTCTCTAACTTGTTTGAACCATATTTCAAAAGCTTTTAGTTTCTTTGTGGTGGTCTAAGTTAGTGTTAATACTTCAACGGAGATGTAGTATCTTTAAGTTCGCAAATGTAAGTTGAGATAGAAACGCTTTGTTACAGAGGAAAACTGAAATTTTGAAGAAAGAACTTCGTGTCATCTCCAGTGTTATTTTTATTTCAAGTATTAATATTGTCGGATTTGTTCAACAATTTCTTTATTTATATCAAGAGGTACCATTTTCTGTGTGTTCCTTTTACAGACAATCTTTATTTTAACTTTTGATATGTTCATTTATAATCCTCTCTCATTACAAGCCTTGTTTACTCTTTCCGGTAACACTTGTAGGATCTGTAAATCCCATCGTCCCAATTCCAAAGAAACAAAACGTCGTTGAATTTAATGATCTACGCCCAATAAGTATTCTCCCAGTTATATCAAAGATTTTGGAGAGATTGGTGTTCGTTCAGATATCGAATTATCTTCTATCCAATGACCTATTGCCCAAGTATCAATCTGGCTTCAGGCCTAAATATAGCACAACGACGGCACTGAGCTGTGTGGTAGATGACATATTGCGGGAATCAGATAAGGGAAAGGTTACTGCTCTGCTTCTGCTGGATTATTCAAGAGCTTTTGATACTGTCAATACAGATCTCCTGGTATCTAAACTGTCCTTTTTGGGGTTGTCAGAGAGTGCATGCCAGTGGCTAAGGAGTTTCCTAACTGGTAGGAGTCAACGAGTTACCACTAGAGACCAGGCTGGACTACGGGTGTTGTCCCACCCCACGAACCTTAAAAATGGATGCCCCCAAGGGTCAATACTGAGTCCATTACTCTTTAGCCTATATACATCTGATCTTCCAGATGTGATAAGGAACTGTAGCTACCACATGTATGCGGACGATACTCAACTTTATTATTCATTTGGAAGTGATGAGGTTCAGTCTGCCACTCAACACATAAATGATGACCTCGAGTGGCTGATTATATGGTCTAGGAGGCATGCGCTTCTCTTGAACCCTTCAAAATCGGTTACGATTGTAATGGGTACAAGACAACAAGTCGAAAAGTTGAACGAGCCTTTGGAAATAAAGATTGGTAACGCGACTGTGCCTACAGAAAGCGTGGTGCGTAATTTGGGTGTGTATATGGAATATGACTTAAGATTCGAGGCTCACGTTAGAAATAAATTACAATGGGCTTTTTCGCGGCTTAAAAATATTTATCGCATCCGTCAAAACCTATCCATTGAGGCTAGACGTAGAATAATCGACGCGCTCATTATCCCAATTGTCGAGTATGGTGATTGCATCTATGGACCGTGCCTTCTAAGGAGAACCGAACGGAAATTGCAAAGATTGCAAAATGCTTGCTGTAGGTATTGTTTCAACATTCCCCCCAGAGGACACATCACCCCTTTTTGAGAGCTTTTAAAATTATTGACATGAAACAAAGACGGTTTCTTCACTTAAGCGTACTCATGCATAAAATTACCAATTCAAAAATGCCACTTTATCTCTTCGAAAAACTGAATTGGTCTAGAAACTTTCACGGCTACGAGACTAGAGGCAGAGAGACTCTTTTACTTATCCCAAACCATAACCTAACACTGTTCAGGGGATCCTTCTCATACTCAGCCAGCAAATGCTGGAATGAGTTGCCCCAGGACTTGAAGGAGCGGGTGAATAGTTATACCTTCAGAGATGCTCTAAAGCGTTATCTCCTGGGTGGTTAATGGGTTTCTCAGTGGTTAATGGGTCTCCTGTTTGCTTTTCTTTTCTTATTTTCTTTCTTTTCTCTCTTTTCGCTGGTGGTGAATCGAGGATTGTGCATACGTGTTTGTGCGTCATTTCCTCATTAATTCTTTTAAAACTGCTTATCTATTTCAATGTATTACTGCCTAACTATTTCAATGTTGTCTCAACTATCTTACTTCCCATTTGTCATTATGTAAAATTTGGACTCCTTTGAGGCTTTTCTCTTCTTCTTTTTTTTTCCTCGTTCTTGCTGACAGTTAACCTGAGGCGGTATATGTGGGTTTACTTTTTATTTTGTTTTCTGCCATACGCTTTTGTTTTTTTTTTTTCTCTTTTTTATTATATTTATTATTTAATCTAGATATGCGGGGGTGTGGGATGGAAGCCCCCTGATGCCGCCCTACATGCTCGCCCTACATTGGTGGGGTGTATCTCGGCCGTGGGAATGTTTGTGGGATGAGCCCGGACCTTTTGGTGTACTCTCTCTTGAATGTATTTTTTCTTTTTTACTTTTTTTGTCATCTACTATATTTATTTACTGTGTTTATTTTTTTGTATATATTCCTGTTTCTACGTGTTTAAGAGTGTGGGCTGAAAAACATCTGGTGTCCCCATGGCTGGGTTCGCCCTATATTGGTGGGTGTATTTTGGCCGAGGGGATGCTATTAGATGAGCCCAGACCTTTTGATAGCTTCTGTGTCTGATGTATTGTCTGCAATTTATGTGTTTTAGTAGTGTTACTCAGATGTGATCTTGTACATACTATGTTGCTGTCAATAAACCTAATATTTATTTTATTTATTTATTTAAATTATCAGCAAGAAGAAAAGTGCTATCAGCATAACGAATGATATTACAATAATATTTTAACATTATTTTAAAATCGAATTTCGTTTTAATTTTCAATTAAATATAAATGAAAGGAAATGAATTGGTATTATATTAAACAAAGTTTGTATTACCCCAACACTTGTTACTATATATAAACTAATTTAAAAGCCTAAAAAATGGGTTTCGTCATTAGGATTCTAGACGAAGAAACTAATAAGCTTTTGAAACAGAGATTTAGTGTAATGAAATATACAATTTTACCACAAAGTGACACAGCTAATTTTGAAAAAAATCAAGAACATAAAATAATCTATTATGTCCAACATCGCACAATAAGTTCCATCAGAAACACTGGAATACGATAAAAACGTCTCCAAATACTTCGAATAATCCATATCTTCCCACATTAGGCTGATACTTCGAATCTCCCATCGTTAAATCTATGCATAGTGTAACACATCGATCAATAAGTCCCGGACTAACTACTAAAACAACATTTGTTTGCCAAAATTCTTCTTTATTCATCAACATAGTCTTCTTCAAGAGCGATACATTCATTTCAACGCTTTCCTAACTTTTCTATGCCAGCCGTGTAGAACGATTTATATTTGGCTTCAAAATAGGCGTTAGTTTCGGCAATCACTTCTTCATTGAAGCCAAATCTCTTTCCCTGAGCATCTTTTTGAGGTTTGCGAACAGCCAATAGTCGCTGGGGGTCAAATCTGGAGGATACAGCGGATGCGGAAGCAATTCGAAGTTCAACTCATGCAATTTGGCAACTCATCGTTAACATCGACTTGTGACACGGTGCATTGTCCTAATACAAGAGAACATTTTTGTTCTTCATATTGGGCTATTTTTTTGCAATTTCTACAGCATTTAACTACGATAAAAAGGTGTGGTGCTGAAGGTGGTTAGGGCATGTTTTGAGGATAGCTCGTGGAACTAGATCCCATGCTCCATTATTTTCTCGCTCATAAGGGAGCTCACGAACCAAACAAAACACATATGTATTTTGAAATACATTACTTAGATTGATTGTACCGAATTGAAAAATAAAATTCCAATACTTTAGATATTGTCATGTGTTGGCTTAAATTATTAAAAATGTTTCGAAGACATTGCAGCCTTCATCCTCAGGGTAATAATAAAAATCATATTCGGTAATGTTTTCGTAATCAGTTGTCAATACAACAAGTGTTTGTTTTCTTGAGTGTTATATCAATTAAATCGATTTATTATTGTTGTAAAATGCCATAGAGAACCTAAACAAGATAGATTGATAAATTATTCGTTCGCTTAGTTAATTGTCCTTGTATTATTATTATTGTTAATATAATAATAACTCCGAAAAACATATTCAAGTAATGTTTGTTACAATAATATAGTTTGCAAATTAATTAAATAACTACTGTTTTTCCAAAAAATAATTTATATAAAATAACTTTATTGAACTGAAATGTAATTTTATATTATTATTTTACAAAATTAACATACATAACAAAAATGTGGTTAAAACGTTTAAATGAACCGGAAAATCTGTTCCGTTTAAACGCGATATTTATGCTTATAACGCCGTATTGACATATTTCCAATACCCTTTCATCGCCGGTTATGTATTGTACATCGATAATTTAATGATAAAAATACAAAAGCTTCATTCATTTTTATGAAATCCTTACTTGACAATCATCACTTCACTCTTTGCTAAAAATAAAAGTGACGCGTGCGCATTAGAACTATTTGCGTCAGAGGGGATTGATTTGCGTAGCGAAAACTATTAATACAGCTTTGATTCATGAATCCGTTCAGACGTAGTAAGTGGAAAGACACTGGTAGTCAAGCTATGAGTTTTCGATACCTGAAGTTTTTCTCATATAATTTTACCTTTCATGACATCTGACCTTTTGTCAGCGCTACTTGAATCCTTTTCACATTCTGGTGAGGCACATTGCATTAATTTGTATAGTACTATTAATTCAATTCAATTCAAGTACCTGGGCAGTATGATTACTACATCTGTTTACCCAGATATGGAGGTGAAGTGCAGGATTGAAGCAGCCCGTAGTTCATTCAACAAAATGAGATCAATATTCTGCAATGATAAATTGAATCTGAAACTAAGGCAGATAATGTTAAAGTGCTATGTTTGGTATGTTCTGTTTTATGGCTCGGAAACATGGACGCTGAAGGTTCATACTATGAATCGGCTGGAAGCGTTCGAAATGTGGTTGCACAGAAAAATGCTTCGTATACCGTGGACTGATATGATCACCAATTCGGAGGTCTTGAGGAGAGCTAATTGCCGTAGACACCTGCTGACAGATATTGAGGTCCGCAAGATATCCTATCTGGGTCACATTTTACGTGGAGAGAAGTACGAAATCCTCCAGTTGATACTGATGGGCAATATCGAGGGCAGCGTGGTCCTGTAGAAGGCAAACATCTTGGCTGCGCAATATAAAGACTGGACGGGGATAAGGCGTGTGGAGGA
Source organism: Odontocerum albicorne (assembly GCA_949825065.1). NCBI lineage: Eukaryota > Metazoa > Arthropoda > Insecta > Trichoptera > Odontoceridae > Odontocerum > Odontocerum albicorne. The sequence continues at coordinate 680 of CATKWJ010000639.1, read as the reverse complement.
CCTGTTCCGGGTTGCGCAAGATAGAGAAGCCTTTACCAGAGTGATTGCCAACGTCGGGGGAACCTGATAGGGCACGACAAGAAGAAGTATAGTACTAGTATCTCTCAACATATTTAGAATAGTAATGCGGATGTTTCAAAGAACTTGATCAGAGAATATAGACCTCAGCCTTCTGGTTAGGATCCTCTTAGGTAGGCAAGTAACTCACCATGACACTGAGAAGCACCTCCTCCTGGTGATCGATCGATCGTTGCTTGGACCTCGTAGTTCGAGGATCCCCTCGCCATTCCAAAGTCAATTTAATTAGAAAGCTGTGCCATTTAGTTTTTTTTTTTAATGAGTGATCCGTTGCTCGCTCACCAGCAAACTTACCGGTCACACTATTATACTTGATCTGATGGCACACCAAAGTGAGACAATCGAAGCACATCAGCATGTATTTTACTTTTTTTCTTTTTGAAAAAAATTGATGGAATCTAAGTCATAGATTCATTTTTTCCACGAATACTCGTAATAGGCGGAAAAAATGCTTGCGTCATTCGAACCGACGATCTTTCTCACAGAAGTCCAGTGAGTTACCGTGCGGCCATGCACCTCTTGGTGATAGCTCTTTCATCACTATATGGCTTTTTTTACCAATGTACGATCACATTGTAAGGGAGAATCCGATTCTTTATATA
>CATKWJ010000638.1:0-69415 GCA_949825065.1 Odontocerum albicorne | reverse complement strand
AAAAGTAGAACAAAAAGGTAAGAAGAATAGAGATAGCGAGTGCTTTCATTAAAATGAAGGCTCTTTTTAAAAGCCTAGACTTGAGCTTGGAGCTGAGAATATGTTGGGTTCGCTGCTGTATGTTTTCAATTATCTCCTTTGGGAATACTGAACTAGGAAATATCACATTGTATCGATGATTTTGAGATGTGGATCTAAAGACGTATCTTCAAGATTTTCTGAACAAATTAATCGTGTTACAAATGTGGTAGTGTTTGTGATATACATATATGAGAACTGCTTAAAACTAGGAAGTTTCGCAAGTTGTAGTATCTTAGAAGGGCTTAATATATAAAATTCAAAACTGATCAATTACCGAAAAATAAATGGCAAACAAGAAATAGAAAGACGCTTCATCTCTTAGCTTAAGAACTTGCGAAAGTGGTTTGGGTGCCATTGTATAGTTATTCCAGGCTGCACTAAACAAAATAACGATTGCCATGATAGTGCCCCCAGCCTCCGACAGGATACGATGCCTCGAGAAGAAAATGACATCCGATCATTTTCGAAATTTATGGCGTATCCTGTAATAACAGTTAATTATAAACGATTTTAACATCATGTCTCATGCTGTGCTCTTTACTGTATTATCTGACCATGTCCGATTCCGCATCTCTTTTGACAAATTTTAGTCAAAAATTGTAATTTGGTGGATACATTCGACATTGGCTGAAATGTAACCTCGTGGATCGAGCCGGTCGGAATAAGTATGATTAATGGTCGATGCTGACAGATGGCAGCATAAGTTAAAAACACTATTAATTAATAAGTGTTCGATCCTAATACAATATTATTTTTTTATAAAATTTGTTATAAACTGAGAAGTGTTTGTCAATAATGAAAGAAATTAAGAAATGAAAAATGAATGCATGGATAAAATAGACGCTTTGAAGAAACGATATTTAAGATGGTTAAGACATGTAGAGAGAATGAATGAAATAATGACTAAGCCAGTTTACAAGTCAAAAGTGTAATGTGTGTGGAAGAGGCAGACCAAGGAAATGCGGCTGAATCAAATGAACCAGATTTTGAAAGAAGATTAAGTTAGAAGTATAAATAATAGAACATTTTGCATGGCGAGATGTATAAATGTGGAGGAGGCGAAGGTTGTGTGCTTGGAAATAAAAGTTTGTATATCTGTTCTCTCTGCATATCTTGTTTGTATATCTGTCATAGCGTGCTTATATTTATGTATGTATTATAGTAATTAACATATAATAATGCCAATGAAACTAATAATAGTAACTTGTTAACTATAACAAATATAAAAAATATGGAAAACCATGTGATGCGATGTCTCATTAAGGCTTTTTATTAATGTACTCTATCTTCAACAAAACATCTCTCAAGCACTACAAAAAGGATATCTGTGGAAAAGCTTACGGAAAATATTATTGTACCCCACTCGCATTTTGTCCTAATGGCTATAATACAATTGCACCACACTTTTGATCAATGAAAAATGGAAGTGCAATACGAGTTGAATAACAATATTTTTCTGTCTTTATACAGTTGGAGCATCCGCTGAATCTTTGAGGCAGTATCCCTCCCTCGCGGTAATAACCCTCGTTTGCCTTTCAATACCTATCCTTCATATTCTGTTAGATTAGAATATGTTCGAGATGTCTGACACTTGATGTCTTATCGAGTTTTTCTCTGCCCAGATACAGTTCACGTGTATAATACGTACTTTGTTTCATTCGAATATTATAAACGTGTTTTCATCCCGTTGTATTTCGAATTATACGGTGAAAATTGCTCTTATGTTATTTTGATAAAAAAAAAAGTTTATTAAAAGATTTTTATTATATATGTTCATCATTAAATAAATTCGGGAATATAATCTGAATATTGTTCGTATTTATTAAATAATTTTAAATACTTTAGAAATGCTACCTAAATAAACGTTGGTAAGTCTGCTTTCAAGTAATTGGCGCTTCTTCTTTGTAACGACTGCAACTATACGCACAAGTCCAAACATAGGCCAAACTGTTGACTGTCTGAACACAACCAACTCTAATTAGAGATAATCCTTGGTTTCATTCCTTTTTGCCTCTTATTTTCTTTTAAGTGTATATAATCTGATTCTTTTGAGGTCAATTAATTACTATTTAATGTTTTTTTTAATTAACACAATATTTGAAGATCTCTAATGCTTACTTGGTAAAACGTAGAGTTATAGTATCTAAAAATATTTAACAAAATGTCCCAGTTTAGTTAAACAGTTCGTCTGGTGTAGACGATTGTGAAGTGTTGTCTATCCACGTGCGGTAGTATTTCCAACACGTACGATGTCGAACTGTGAGCTACTTACTACCTTACTCCAGTGATTCTTAACACGAAGGCTCGATTACTGGCCGAAGACAAAATTGTATGCTATCCATGTCTTCAAAGTGTTCTTATCATAAATTCAGATATTTTGAGGGTCGACATAACATAAGAATGAAAAAAAAATCAAAGTTTTAACTCGTTCGATCCAGTTGAATGAATGGGGCAAAGAAAACGCAATATTTCGAGTAAAACAGAGGAAAAGACAAGTCTGTTAATAATTTTGATCAAAAAACAAACATCGATTTTGGATCTACGAAAAGTAAAATTTGTTTGTAAGCTATTATACTCGTATACGAGTCCTGTATACTCCATCACGTCATTATCTCTTTTCGGGTAGATATAGAGGAAACATCTCTATGCTTTTAAATCCACGAATACATTATTAATTTTTCCACGTTTCTATACCTTGTAATACATACTCTTCTATGTTTTACATTCTTTCCTGGAAAATATTCATTGTACAGCAAATAACTTTAAAAAATGCAAAGAAATGGTTGTAAATTGGACTAATAATAAATCAATTTAAAAAGCGCGCTTTTGGGTGGTATGATCATGTAAAATGAATAAATGACAAAAAAAATGAAAATACAAATTAACAGCATGAGCGTCAGTGGACATTGGGGATGCTGAATTAATTTAATTAAGTAATTAAGTAAATGTTAGTAGTCAGAAAAACTGAGGTAGTTGAAAAGTCTAAGACTTACTATATGTGTGGTGTGTCGTGTGGCACTCTTTCCTGCCAACCCGATAGGGATAGCACTCTTTCCTGTCAACCTGATAGGCATATAACTCTTTCCTATTAAATTTATAGTATGTACGGTATGTATGAATAATATTCACATTTAACAAAAAGTTTATGATAATTTTTATTTCCTAGACAAATCTTCAAAAGTTGGAAAATTTAACTTGAAGAAAGAACTTCCATCAAGTATGTTGTTTTGAAAATTGTAAGACAAAGTGCGCAAAATGCTTTGTACTTGCAAACCATACCATCATTTTTTCTAATGGGGTAGGTAGAGAGGGCAGAGCGCCAGACTTTCCTATCTTGACACACTTCATTAGCCTCCTTCACATCCATACACCTCAAAGAACTTCTACGATTTCTCTGACTTTCTACGTTTTCTTAGTTCAAAATATAATTCACTTGATCCGACTATAATTTCATTGGTCTTTCTTTCACACGCTTTCCACTTACATTTACACTATGTATCTGTTTTGTAAGTCTTTCTTTATTCTTCTCTATGCACGCATTTCTATAGCATTTATTCGGCTCCCATTAGTCATTTTCTACGTCCAAGTTTCATTCCAAAATATATAATTTAGCACCAAACTACTAGTGTGGACAATCATATTAGAAGATTTCCATACCGTCCTGTTTGAGCATATATGTTTTAGTGACCCACTGACTTTGATTCCTATCGCTACACCATTCGATATCCCTCTTATCATTTGCATCATCTGAGAAAACCCTATTCAAATAGCGGAATTTGTCAACTTGCTTTTTACTTAATGCCTAAAAAGCCTTTATGGCTAGATGAATCTACTTACGTTATACGTGTAAATGACAAAGTTCTTCTGCTTTCCTATTGATTATTACGCAATCATCAAGCGATATAGTTTTATAAGTTTAACATGTGACTAAGCAAACTTTTAAATGCGTTAATTTCGTTATTTATCTGGGAGTTCAGATGACTTTAAAAAAGATTTTATTGAAACTTTTTTTAATAAAGAAAAGGTGTGATTTACTCATAGTCCCAGAGAGATTACCTATCTACGAGTATAACGCACTGTATCACTAAATATTTGATAATGCTTATGTCGGACGAGACATAGCAGCTTTAAGCTTTATGGATTATCTAAGTTATGCATAATATTATGTGACACTTGGGGGAAACCGTGTAAATTAGGGATTTTCTTCTTGATTTTATCATTGGTCGTATTGAAGGTATCGATTTATCTCGGAAGACATGAGGTATAGAAAGAAAATTTAAATCACCTAAGTGCATGATTATGTGCAACATCCAATATTGATGTTAAACATATTTAATATGTATTTCCTTAATTAAGATTATCGTACATGCATATTAGCTACATGTACGAAGTCATACATTGTGTTGTGGTGCAGGCAGGTGATTCTTCACAAACAGATTTACATAACAGATAGATATTGATTTGCCTGTCAGTGTTGAAATTGGGTTTCGCAATTACAATTAACGCTTTTAATACACGTGACGGATGGGTTCAAACGGGGGGAGGATTGCACCAGATAACTTCTCCCTGTTTTAACAATAACACCATTCAGTGAAGAGGAACAGACGGCGCCTCTCTAAAAACAAAAACCAATCACCCAATACAAAAAAAGGATATTCAAAGCTTCAATGAAAACGTCATCCTGTCCCTCAAGTCTAATAAAAGACATTATCTTTAAAAAAACGGCATAACCTAAAAAATCATCTTTAGCCCAATCATGTAAAAATACTGAAAATGCTTCTTTTAAATATTTATATTCGAGATTATTACTTATGTGAGTATAACATTCAATACGTCTTTTATTACTGTTTTCGCACTTCTTTGGACGGACTTTCCAACTAGTATTTTTTGTATCATTTACTAATATCATTAATAGAAGAGCTGATCTGAATTGCCGGTTGCATTGTATATCGATCGATTCTAATTGATTTTTATTATCAATATTTTGGGCATCGAAGTTTTTGAAACTTTTCACAAAAGACGTAAAAAAATATTTTGGTGATGCACACATGTCAAAATTAACTAAATAGTGATTCAGGCGCATAATGTTTACCTCGCAGCAATCACCAATTTATGAGTCTAGGTCCCAAAGTGTTAATAAAGCTATAGCATTATGAGACAGGTAATTTACAATTTACATAAATAGCAAACTAATTCCTAGCGGGCCAGATTCCCCCCCCCCCCCCCTATTTCCTAGAAAAGGTCGATGTTGGAAAGATGGGATTTCTGGGTATATAGTATAATATAACTAGATATATCATCTAAACTTTTTTTTTGACTGATGTAAATTGTGAACAATCGATGTAAATTCACCCTTACTTTTTGACATGTTTAAAAAGGAAGGTTCTTCAACAAATAAATAGCGGAAAGCACGACTCCTAAAAATGATCTTTGCTAGATACCTGAAAAGAGTTTTGGTTGAGACAAATGTTGTATCTTCAACATTATAGGACGGTACCTTAATGCAGAGGTGCTTGCAGGTGGAAAACTAAGAGATCATGGTGCGACATGGACTATGTTATATTGGAATTGCTCAGTGCTTTAACACTTAAACATGGTATATAAAAATGTTATCAATAAACTAAAATAAAAGTGAAAGGCTGTGTCGCTTTGCATTGTTCAACTATCCTGTTTTGTCACTTTAATTTGTGTTTATTTTAAAGACGTTGTTTTATATTAAAAATATTATATTATTTATTTATTCGAATTTTTTATTGCAAATACAATTTTTATTGCCTCTTTGCGTGCGAGGTAGTATTACAGTATTTATTTATTTAACAATTTTATTGCAAATACAATCTGGTGGGCTTATTGCCAGGTGGTAATGTCTTCTAACTAACCAGACAAAAGTGAATGAAGCAAGTTACATGGTCGCAAAAAAGACGGACAATCACCCGAGCATTCCTTTTCACATAAAGTTTAATATCATCAATCAAATAAAAAGGTAGGGATCTTGGAGAGGAAAGGGGAAAATCAGGAATGAAACACGTTATATTATTGACTAGAAATGAAGAGTTTTTTTCGGTCGCTTCTTAAAGCATGCCAACGTCTAACATTGGTTTGTAACTGATTCCAGAGTCTCACTGCATGGACAGTAAAAGACGACTTAAAAAAAGAAGAGCGGTGAACTGGAAAACCTAATAAACAATATATGTTTGAGCGTAGCGCTAGTCCATGATCGGAAAGACGCTAAAAAAATTCGGCGAGATAAGAGGGGGTGGGGGATAGTTAAGCATATTATAAAATAGATACTGTATGTGAATTTGACGTCTATTTCTAACGTTCAACCAGTTCAATGCCTTCTGGTATAAAGGGATACGATCGTACTTTCTTATCGTTTGGCTTCAACATCGTTGAATAAATACCATACTGACTCAGATGTACGAGTACTAGTAAAGCTTGTGGTAGACTTCAGCGAACGGTGTTTGACAATAGAGATTTACGCAAAATAACCAGAATAAAATTATGCATTACGGTTATTTTACCGTCTCCGCTATATGGTTGGATAATCTATAGACAACATCTCAAAATATTGGAAAAATTTCAGCAGAGATGCTGCACACTGTTAATGGTTTGTGCTCGGAGTATCGGCCCGACTTACTTGACTCCTTCACAGAACTTATGAGACGGGTGTGGGATACTTAATGGATATTTTCTGGGGTTGTTACGAGAAAAACATAGTGGTATAGAGAAAATGATAAAATTTTACATATATTAATGTTGTAAATATATATATACACGTTACATGTTAATATACTTATATAATATGTTTACATGTCACACGCGTTTACATGAACACATATAAAAGAGGATAGAAATATATAATCAAGTAAAAGTATTTTATATTATAATATACTACGAATATTGGGGGGGGGATCATAGTGTGACTTTAAAAGGTAAATATCTGAATTTATAAATACAGGGGATTAATAAATATATACTTATATGATACATATGTGTGCTCTTTGCATAATTTGGCGCCAACCGTTGCGGGTTGGGGACATGGGGTGGTTCGTAATATTTGTTTGGACCTGGGGTGAAGTGGATTAAAGTTCGCGTCGTAGTCTGATGAACAGAGGGCTGGGTTGACTCGAGAGTGAGCTGTAGAACCTTTCGGCCAGAGAGATCGCGAATTCTCGGATGGTGGAGAGACCTGTGTCTTTGTGGAGCCGTTCGTTCCTAACAAAGTATTGTCATAGTGGGCGTAGCTTTGTTTTGCAGAACGTTATCAGAGGAGGTATGATGCCCTTGTATAAGTTCAACTTGTTACGAAGTGATATCTTACTGTGTCAGCCCGATAATGGATAGAGGGCTTTCAGAGAACCGTACGCCTTCCCGCTGATATTCGTGAGGTGCTTCTTCCATGACAGCTTCGCGTCGAGGATTACGCCGAGGTATGTCATTTCGTCGCACCACGGACCGCTCTGGCCGAAAGGTTTAAGGATTCGGATGGGAACAGTTGTCTTCTGTAGAAACGGGCTGCTGCACTCTTGGAAGGGTTTATTTTCATCTTCCAGTCTCTAGACCAGATTTCCAGCATTTGAATGGATTCTTGTATGTCCGTATCGCAAGCGCACTTGGAAGTTGAGAGAAAGCCGTATCATCTGTGTATTGCGTGGTTATAGATTAGATGGCCCGGAGAGAAGAAGAGATGCCTGCGTCGTGTCCTTAACATATCATAAAATGACAAGACAAGCGCACATATTAAAACATCCTTAATAAGGCTTACATAACCAACATAAAAGCAATAATAATAAAACAGCAACTTTGATGGGCAGGATAAATTACCAGAACGTCGACGTGTCAAATTATCAGTTACTCTTTTTTTAACTTAAGTTAGGGAGAATATACCAGAGTGGCCAAAAAAATATTTACAAAGACGGCATTAAATATAATCTCGATTTCTATAGTATTTGTAACCAGAACATCCACATGTCATTTGGAAAAGTTTGTCCACATTTCGGGAGGTTTTTGGATCCAGGATTGGACTTTTGAGCCACTTCTGAGTACACGAAGGAGAGTGACAACCATACACGTCTACAAAAGATTGCCTAAGTCGATATTGTCAGCAAGTGCATGTGTGCCTACTCCAGTGGTTCTAAATCCAAAGGCTCGAAAAATTAGGCCAAAGGCAATGTTGATTATCGCTCTTCAAAATATCCGAATTATCCATTCAAATTTATTGAAAAATACCATATGAATGAAAAGCACCAATGGTACCTACCCTTTTATGTAACTTTTCTCAAATACTATGAAATTAAAAGTCTTTGTAAGACTTCTATATCATAAGCCTTCCCATACTCCAGAACAAGACTATAATATTCGGTTAGGTCAATGATCCAAAGTTCCAAGTCATAGGCTCGAACTTAGGTTGAGCGGGGCTAGTACAGAACTGAATCCAGCGGGAACTTTCAAGAGTAGTGTATTTTTATTATACTGTTAACGGATTATATTAAATATTAACATTATTTAATATAATCTCTAAAAATTCAAACAACAGAGTAAACCAAATAAAAATATGTAAAAAAAAGTTTATCAAAAATAGGTGTGTGAGAAAATACGCTAGAAATTCAAAGAAAAACATTGCAATTTATACTTTGACACCTTCATTTAATAATCATGAGACTGTAAAATGTCTCCGGACAACCTTCCTTCTTCACTAACAGCCAATTTGCGGCTCGTTTCATGGACTGAAACATCCAGCTTGAAACCTTTATTGATTTCGAGGAAAATGGATGCATTTTGGACTTGGAATACAATCCATGTCCTACAAATGTGGCTCCTCATTAGGCAACATTTAATTCGTATGTTCTGTAAATAGCGTTCTATTCTGATTTCTAATAACCCGTCAATAATTCTGGAAGTAAATCAATACGCGAACTTAATTTAATATTATAAATTTTACAAAAAACAAGCATGCTCAATAATTTTAAACTATTTCCTCGCTTTAATATTTATATTTTGCCGTTCAACAGTAAAGTTTTAATGAATGCATTATATGCAATTATTATTTTATGCTATGTCTTCTTGAATAATTGTCTTATAAGCATATCAAGAAGTGACAGCTGTCAAATAATATTTGAAAAATATAAATGCCTCTTCTTCTTAAATAATGACCGCGAACTCACCAGTGTCAGGTGATGATTTGGATGATCTGAAACATGTTTTGAATATATAATTCCTGGCATTAATACAATTAAGTACTGTACCAATAATGCTATTCAGTAACTCAAATGTTTAATATTTAAATAAATATACACAAAATATGTTTTAAAGCATCTTTATTTTACAATGTCTACTACAGCTGTCAAGTTTTCATTATTTTTTGTGTTTTGGATTATATGGTTCATTACTTAACGTTGGCGTATACTTCATCATATATAGTACTATATATAGTAGTTCACAGACATTATTCAAGAAGAAGTACGATTCTATGGTTTCGCCACTTAACACTGGCGTATACTACTTCATATATAGGAGTTCACAGTCATTATTCAAGAAAACGAAGAAGGATTCTATGGTTTCACCACATCTATGGGTTCATATTCAAGAACATTATAAGGGTTTTTGTACTGTGATTGAAGTACAAACAACGAGAATTATTACATTACTAGAAATTACCTGTCAATAATCATATAATAAAATAGAAAACTAATGTGTTTTGAAAATAAAAAATAATTAAATTTAAAAGTTCTGTGTTATCAAAATACCACGCATTTGTACAGCATTTATTCAACTCGTACCAGCATTTTCCACGCCCACGTTTCATTCCCATGTAGTTGGCACCAAAATACTACTATGGACTATCATCTTAGCAGACTTTGATATGGTCCGGTTCAAATGTATATGATCTAGTGCCTTCGACGTTCGATATCCCTCTTAACTCTTCTATAATCTAAGAACATACTACTCAAGTAACGAAATTCCTCAACTTGCTTTTATATTTCATTATTCACCCATATATCGCATTTACTTTTCCTTTAACTTATTTCTATACCCATTATTTTGGATTGTACAAAATTCATTCACAGATCTTTCTCTTCATATCTCTCATACAATTTATTCAAATTCCCCAATTCATCTTCACTCTTCGCCAACACCACCATGTCATCTGAATTTAGTAATCCGCATAATTTCCCACTCGGCATTTGTATGCCACAAATTTACCTCTGTAGTTCTTTCAAACATGAATATTGAACAACCAGTATGACATAACGCATCCTTGTTTCATGTCTTTTGAAATATTAAAACCACAATGCAAGAATTTTAATTTAAAATGTTACTCAATAATGGCGAACTGGAGAGTATAAGTACATAACAAAGCATAAATCATCAACTCACAATTTTCTGGGTATTAAAGAATTTATCGACTAGGTAAGGTCTCTGGCGAAGTAATTTATTAATTACAAATATCACATATTTTCCTAAATACCAAAAGAGTTTAACTGAAACATTCACACACCGTACCTACCTGTCACTCCATACCAAATAAATCTCACTCCTTATATCCCTTAAAAATAAACAAAGACAGACCTACAGACGTACACTAGACACACGTGACTAAACACTTCTAAACATCCTCCAAGATGAAATTAAAAAGAAATCCGTCTTCTTAAAAACTAATTATGACAGAGAAAATTGGCGGCCCTGGAACCGGGTAATGGTACTCTGGCGAGTTGTCAAAGGTATTAAGTGCTCGTTTCAGAGCATTCCACCTCTGCGCACAGCCTCAGGGTTGGCTGTTTCTGGCATAGACAAGACAAATGCCTTAGCGGACGCTTACAAGAATAAGTACTCAAACCACTTCCAGCCTTAGAATTTTTTATGTCAACATAGCTGTCGAGGACATTCTTGTCAGCTTTGCTTACTCCCCGACCAACCAAAACGAGGTGCAACTTTGCACCCCGTCCGAAATTGGTCGTATCCTTGACAGACTTAAAACAAGAAAAGCCCCCGGCCCCGACAATATCCTTCTTAAATATTTACCACTTAAAGCGAGAGTTTTCCTTTCTAATATAATAAATTCTTCACTCCTTAATGGCTATTTTTCGATAATTTAGAAATTTGCCAATATTGTTCCTACCCGTAAGCCAAATAAACCTACCGAAAATCCAACTAGCTACAGACCCATCAGCCTTCTCACAGGTCTCGGCCAAATCTTTGAAAGAGGGATTGCCTCAAGGCTAGTGTTCCATCATTAATCCAATAATACATCCTTCATGAGCAATTTGGATTTACGACAAGACACAACACGGTCCAGCAACTTACCCGTGTCGTGGAAGACGTGTCGATGGGGTTCAATAGAAACAGAAGTACTGGCATGGTACTGCTGGATCTTGAGAAGGCTTTTGATACTGTCTAGCATGATGATCTTCTCCATCTATACACAAGACATTCCTACTCCCCCGAACTGTAAGCTTGCACTTTTTGCTGCCGATGCGGTATGCTACGCGTTCTTACTCAAGGTAGATCGAGCGGGTCAACGCCTTCAGATTGCCCTTGAGATCCTTGAAAATTACTACCAGGACTGGAGGCTAAAAATCAATGACGTGAAAACTAAATGCCACCATGTTCTCCCCCAAAGTCAAAGATAGAGTGTCATCGATGTCCATATTCATCGGTGGTTGCCTGGTGGAGTAGCAGGACTTGGTTAAATATCTCGACCGGTGGCTGACGTGGAAAACCCATCTGAACACCATCAGACAGAAAGGTCATAAGGACATAGGGACTATCAGTTTGATGTTCCATCGACGCAGCTTCCTTTCACCTCAAAATAATCTAACTACCTTTCCGTAATAAGCACATGCTCCCGAAACATCATCTGGTGCCTGACTAGTCCACATGCAGTATTAGCTGGGAGGACCAAGATCTGAGTGAATGTGATGGAATACACGTAGCCCGAACGAGTGAACTTGTTGCTTGTAAAATAATTAATTGTAAGAACTGTTATCTAGTTATAAGTAGTATGTAGGTATTAACTAATTCTAAGAAATCACATATTAAGATTATTAAAATTAAAATAAAATGACATGTAGGAAATTAAAATTAAGTTAGTTCATAATTATAATACAATATATAAATAAGATTAGTTAAGATATAAATTTGTATATAGGTATTATAGTCTTTGGCAAATATTTGTACCATATATTACTTTGTTAAATAAATAAAAACATTCACACACCGCATTCACAACTTTATAATATATAAATCTCAAGTTATCACTTACACAATCACAAACGCGCGATAGTCTCAACAACCACATAATCATATTTAACTTCTCATCACACGCTATATTCACATCAGTCATTCACTCACATGTCTACGTGATATTTGATCATATTTATTACACTGAAAATTATACTTCGATCAGTAGGGGTTTGTTTTGTTTGCAGATGGCAATAAAAATATATTAATTAAAGCAAGGTACATGTGTGTATAAAAAACTAAATTTTCGTAAGAGTAATTAAATAAATAAAAAATCCTGAGAAGTTTTGGGCGCATAGAAAGGACCCTTTATTTTTAGGAGAGCGAAATTGACTAGGCGGCTATCAATTATCGGATGATATGAATAGTTCAATATTTTTTTACTGGAGCTTTGTGACACGCTCCACTAAAATTAATACATTTAAAATATCGGTCTGCCCAGTGAAATTAAAAAAGCTATTGCCTGACTGATAAAATTTAAAAAGCTATTGCCTGACTGATAAAATGAAAAAATCTATTGCAAAATATGACAGAAATAATGCTTCGAAAATCATTATTTTAAAGCAAGAAGATTTTCTTCCAAATTCGCACAAAAATACACACCTGTGTAGAAATTAGAAACGAAAGTATTTTTTGTTATTTTTCAAAAATGTCAACCTGCAAAAAGGTGAAATCACTCAACTCATCTTAAGACAGTTATAACCTAAACGCACCATCATGGTAGAAGTCTATATATTAATACTACGGATAACAGTCGGTAGAATACAACGAACTTAAATTATACCCATTTCCGGAAAAATAGAGCTTAGGAACTGGATCGAGGCCTTTAAGATTTGTTATGTCCCATAGTGTGGATGAAGGGCTTGACTTCACCCACGTCATATAAAGGCGTAAGGTTAATCAATATCTATCTAACTAACATAATCAAAATTTAACGAAAATTACTTCATGTGCAAATTGACTCATATTTAAATGACTGAACGGTTTATAATCCTCCGCAGTCAGGATTTTGTCCCGGACATGTCATTGCTACCACACTATTCAAGATTACGGATGATGCGAGACTTGAATTAAGCTTTAAACAACTGACATTGTTTTGACTCTTAGATTTTAGTAATATATTTAATGCTGTATATTTTTATTTGCTTCTACCACTTTATGTTCTATACGATTATCTAAATCGGTTAACGTTTGGTTTTCAAGTTACTAAAAAGGAAATCAACAATCCTTAAATTACCAGGAGCGAGAATCTGACTGCCACAATCTAATAAACAGCGCTAAGAATTAAATGAAAAAAAAAATACATCTAACCCACCCTCATTATTAATAATGCTTTTTATAGAATTATATCGTCGTGCGAAAAGCATTTAAGTCCATTTTTGCTTAAAATTACTTTTTGATGCCATTTTACTTAAAATAAAAATACGTACACATGGAAAAAAACATTGATGTCCAAAAGTTATATGGTTTCGCTGTTATGAAAGTGTAAAAAGTCATATAACTTGATTTTACATCGCCCTCCGAAACTTAAATTGCATTTATCTTAAAACTCAATATTTGGACTTAAATGTTTTTCGCAGAACAACGACGATATGTAACCATTGAACCTTCTAACTGTCTCTGTACATCCTTATTAACCAATCAAATATGTTCGTTCATTGAAACATCTGATACTGAATGCACTTCATTATTATGCTTAGAACTACATTTTGACATAGACTATAATTTGGGATAAGCACAGATGACGCATACTTTCCTTTCACATGAATAAACTTTCCATTGCCTAAATCTAAAAGCTTTACGCGTGTACTCGTATTATACGATAGCACACATTATCATCATAAACCAACTAATTTACCCTCCGTAAGATTACTAAAAAACTGGACATTATATACATGTATAACATATGAGTACGTATCCTGCACTTGTGTCATTTTGACATATGTTATGAGATGACAGCGACGGGACGAAAGGCTAACCCTGGAGATAGATTATTTATTTTGGATTATTTTTTTGTGTATGAAAAGCGGAACGCGATCTCTCTTGCAAATCATTGTCGACAACTTGTCGATCGTTAAGCGATTTCTACAGTATCGGGATCGTATCGATAACTGATCGGTCGATCAAACAGATTACTTGCTCGTATGTATTAAACACATTGTTTATATTTTCTTTCTCCCTTCTTTTTTCTACCGCTACGGGAGTTTCGCATTTATTTCGTTACTCCTCGAACGAAACAGGCACTTTTTTCCCCCTAGTGTTCGAGGGTATAAGGATACCTATGACTTTGGCCATATCTAATATTTAAAAAAAAGTTAAACTATTATAGTATTTCATAGTTAAATTTCAGATGACAATTATGATCACTTTCATCCGGGAGTTTTGGGTTCGATTCCCAATGAAAGATTCGCAGTGTGGTTGTCATGTTCGTCTGGTAATTCATACTATCACGCGCCAACTACATGTGTCAATTTTGTTGCCCCTTCACATGCGGTAGTGTTTCCAAACCGCGAGTTACGTGTCAACTTCTCTTGTTATAAACCCAAAGCCTTATTTATGAGGCCAAAGATAATATTAACTCCCATCCACATTTTTAAATATATTCGAATCACCAATACAAATTTGTTGAAGGATGCTGTACAAATGAAGAAAAAGAATGCACTATTTTTTGAAGATCGTTTTCGTAAAACATATAAGATTGCTTCAAGTAGCTTATAATTACATTCACATGGTCAAAATTCTGAAAACGGTGTTAACACCGTGTTAACGGGAAACGGTGCTAACCGGATTCTTAAAAATGGATCATAGTTCTAATATCCACCAGATCATTGATGTTAATAAAACAATATTAGATGTTTCACACTTGATCACCACCGAAACACTCAACTAGTGATCTATTGGTGTAGGCAGATATAACAGATCTCAACTTCATTCATTTCTGGCACACCTCTTCGCTTCTAACACATTCATATAACGTACATCGTCATGCACAATCTTCTAGTGCAAAAACTTTCCTATCTTTAAGAATTTTACTGATTCGATCATGCCACGTTTTCTCAAACTTCTTTATTAATTCTTTTGAAATATTTCCACATTCCTTCTTTCTACGTGACAGAAACATCTCAATGCACCTTTTTTCATCTTAAGCACTGCACCGCACCTACTTTGGACCTGAATTATTTTCTAACGTCACCGTGCCCTATTATTTTAGTAACATTATTTCCTACGTATTCTATAAAACGCTTTCATTCAATGATTCTATACAACGCTTTCATTTTGGTGTTTCCAAGTTTGGCTTGCATACCCTTACGTTAAATCTAAGATTTCATTATGAACAGCTAGTTTTGTCACGCTTGTTTGTGGTGCTCCGCGTTGTTGGTTAACAAATTGTATGACTGTATTGCCTGTTGCTACCCTTCTTTTAATTTCGCGCTTCACATGGTTATTTATATAAATATATGACAAGGTATAAAGTGAATAGAATAAAACTGTTTGTGGTGCTCCGCGTTGTTGGTTAACAAATTGTATGACTGTATTGCCTGTTGCTACCCTTCTTTTAATTTCGCGCTTCACATGGTTATTTATATAAATATATGACAAGGTATAAAGTGAATAGAATAAAACTGTTTGTGGTGCTCCGCGTTGTTGGTTAACAAATTGTATGACTGTATTGCCTGTTGCTACCCTTCTTTTAATTTCGCGCTTCACATGGTTATTTATATAAATATATGACAAGGTATAAAGTGAATAGAATAAAACTGTTTGTGGTGCTCCGCGTTGTTGGTTAACAAATTGTATGACTGTATTGCCTGTTGCTACCCTTCTTTTAATTTCGCGCTTCACATGGTTATTTATATAAATATATGACAAGGTATAAAGTGAATAGAATAAAACTGTTTGTGGTGCTCCGCGTTGTTGGTTAACAAATTGTATGACTGTATTGCCTGTTGCTACCCTTCTTTTAATTTCGCGCTTCACATGGTTATTTATATAAATATATGACAAGGTATAAAGTGAATAGAATAAAACTGTTTGTGGTGCTCCGCGTTGTTGGTTAACAAATTGTATGACTGTATTGCCTGTTGCTACCCTTCTTTTAATTTCGCGCTTCACATGGTTATTTATATAAATATATGACAAGGTATAAAGTGAATAGAATAAAACTGTTTGTGGTGCTCCGCGTTGTTGGTTAACAAATTGTATGACTGTATTGCCTGTTGCTACCCTTCTTTTAATTTCGCGCTTCACATGGTTATTTATATAAATATATGACAAGGTATAAAGTGAATAGAATAAAACTGTTTGTGGTGCTCCGCGTTGTTGGTTAACAAATTGTATGACTGTATTGCCTGTTGCTACCCTTCTTTTAATTTCGCGCTTCACATGGTTATTTATATAAATATATGACAAGGTATAAAGTGAATAGAATAAAACTGAAATCCGCATTATTAACTTGGGGATCCACTGTTACCGATTGTTAATACCAAAACACTAATATTATAGTTAAACAATTATCTTGGTTAAATCATAAATTTAAATAATTTTATTCCAAACTGTTTCAGAATGATGTAATGCAATATAGGTAAAAAAATTACCAAGAATGGCATAACAATAAACGATAAGTGGTATATCACCAGAAAAAAAAACAACCATAAAGTAAAATTACAAAAAAAAAAAATTACATGGAAATAAACAAAAAGTCGAAAAATACAAAAAAAAATGTTTACTCTTATTTTCTCCCTTTGATTTTGAAAGCAATAGTTATTAATGAAACTTTTTGATTCAGTAACACGGGACCTAAATCCTGCGATACGATGTCGCGTTAAGACTTCTGCGTTAAGACAAGTACTCGTACATATTTTATCATTTATTTTTTTTCTTTTAAAAAAAATAAAGCATATTTATATTAATGGTTGTTGTAAACTTATTTACGAAATTATTCGGAACATGCGAAGCGAAATTCATCGACGCCAATTATTATGCATTTAGACGCTATGACCATGCAATATAGCGTAATAATACATTGGCCAACGAATTAATTAATTTCAAGTATCACCAACGGATTAATTTCAAACTTTGTCCCTTTGTATTTAAGTTCCTTAATTAAATATCTCAATTGCATATTTCGAATCTGTGTCTGAATGATGTTCCTTCAAAGAGGAGTAGAATATTTAGGTCGATTTCATCTTCATCGAATAAATTGTTTGTTCCGAATCGATCCAATGGGGGTGGGGGGGGTTGTTTTGTTTTTTCCTGTGATATAGAATGGTCTACCCTTTAGTGTACGATATATGGGTAGCATGTACAGCTTTAGGAAGCACTTGAAGTTAACCCATTTTAGAAGGTCTCTTTAAATTCATTATTATATACGAATGTTACTCACATACACTACGCTTCACCTAGAGCCGAATGTGTTCCTGTCACATATCAAAAGATCTACAGAGATTGCTTTATAGTGTGTCTTCCCTTGGTAAGTTATCCACAAGTTTCTCACTAAATATATTTTTCAAAATATATGCAAATGTACCTAATCTAATGACAGCTGCCACTACCTTCATATCCTTACATTCAACTTATGTGTAAGTATTTATTTTGTAATATTTTTAATCTGTCAATAATGGTAATTTCAAATCACCAGTTAGAGCTCACGAATAAAAAGCGCTTTAAAATTTATCCTTTGACATTGTACAATATTATAAATAAACATTTAGATTAACTACTAGAATAACTATTAGAAAGAAAAACGAAGACCTCAAGTTTTAATGGGAAAAAGAAAAGATGAAGAAGGTAAAATAATTCTGATTCAAATTATCAATCACCAGTTAAATAATTGCCTTTGTCTGGTGTATAAAAAGTTAACCAAGAAACGCGCTTTTTAATTGAGCTGATTGAGTGCAGAAGAAAGCAAGATATATAAGGACGTAATATGTGACATGCTCAAAATCATGAATGTTCAGCATAACTGAGAGCAAACATCAGAAGATCGAGCAAATGACATCGAACTATTGTTTGTTATTAGAGGTCTCATAGGGGAAAACGTAGATAAGCTGCAAGTACCCAAGATCCTTAACTTATAAGCTGCAGAGTGCACCTATCAATAATTGATTTACATTGCCATCTCTTGTGGCACCAACGACAAGTACCCTAATCCTCCACTTTGTAATGTGCTTTTATTATACGAGTACTCGTGTATCACGGGTAGTGAAAATTCACTCATATACGAAATTAACACGATAATTTCCGGAATATTATAAATAAAATCGTTTTGAAAATTCTTAAACTACAATTTCGAAAAAACAGTTTTTATGAATCACGGATCACTAATTAAAAATCCTTAAAACATATTTTTAACAACGCGCTATCGTTTTCCAATTCAGAAATGTTCACGAGTACATTAAACGTATGTCAAGTGTTCATTCGCGTTGAATAAATTTATCTTTTCAAAGTAAGCGATAAAATCCTATTGAATAAATCGTTTTCCGTCACTCAAAAATATTTGATGAAAATCTCGATGGTGCATATGAAATAAATAAAATGAGCTATTCTTTATGTACTTTTCTATTCATTTCAAAGTTTCAAATGAATAATTTGTTTTAAGAGTCTAGTTTGTTGGTTTTCTGGTTTTCATCTTGTACGTACTCGTATTGCAACTTGTGTAATCACGAGAATGCGCCTCGTAATCAGGATCTGTTTTAGAGATAATACCGCCCATTTGCAAAATTTTATACACGCCTTGATATCTTCAAATCCTATTTAATTAGACCAGTGGTCTGAATATATTAACACTTTCTATCCTGATATGTTGACTGCCCGCTGCTAGATTCCTATATTTTTTCAAGTCTTCTAGGAAATTGTCTGCCAACGAGTTTTTTATGCGTCGCCATAAATCCTTACCTCATGAATTCAATGGTGTATTTAGTAACGTTCTGTCTTTCTTTTAAAATAACTTCTACCTCATAAAATTCTCAGTTGCAGCAAAATATAATCTTTCTTCTTCGAATCCTTTCATAGATACTAAATTATTTCCACACAGAATTCTGCCACCTGAATAGCACTGGGCATTCAATTAAACAAATCCTCTTCGTTGGAAGACGACCTCCGTGGCATGGTGGTGAGTTACTTGTCTGCCGATCCGGAGGTTGCGGGTTCGATCCCCGCTGGAACCCAGATAAAAAAAAATAGGATTCCAGTCTGGTTAACACTTAGGGCCTATAAAAACATATTTCTGGTTGGTTGGAAGAGATTGCCACATGGCAATACACTAGCCAGGTTAAAAAAAAAAGACATCTAAGTTTTTGGACACTAAGGTAAGTGTCACGTGGAGTACTTCTCGCCACAGTTACAGATATTAGATCCATTGCGCAACGTTCCTCCGTTTTAACATGTTGTTATTGGTTCGGAACCTGTTGAGAGATTTTCAGGTCCTCCAGGGTAGTCCTAAGTCAGGGAGTAATGCCTCTACAAGCAAAATCTATCTACTGAGACCCAACGTTCCTCTCTCCTCGTTTATCCTAGTAAAAACAGGTGATTGTTCTAGAAGCCCAGTGGCCTCTATAAAGTTGTGCCTGTATTTCAACCTAAGGGCTAACCTACTTACTGTTAGGTCATAGTACAGTTCAATTATATTTGATATGTGTCGAAAAATCGACACAATTAAAAATAGTTTTAAATAAATATCCAGAAATCGAATCCTCATATGTTTGAGCTAATCTCGTATTGAATCATGTCACTCTTTAAAATTAATGTTCGTTGTTAAAGCATATTATGCTAACATACAATATGTTATTAGCTTTTGATTTAATTGCACGTTCATATTTACTATAATCAACATAACATTGCATCGATAATTCCTCCTTAACCGACTTCATGACTTCGTACTTGAAATATTGCTTCAATATATGGCATATGTTGATGAAGTACGTGTCCTCGTCTATCTTATTGTGGTATCTCGATTAATAAGAAAGTTTACGTTGTAAAAAAATCAAACTGCTTTTACTCGAAGATACTTTCATATATTACAGATTTTTATGAACTCGTCAACTGAGGTAAAGGAATGGGATTTATCTATCAACTTGTTCAACACGAGGAATGGACGAAAATCTCCTTGCATAACTCTTTTCGTTATTCACACAGTGCTAAACGGTTCTCAGTCCACCCTTCCTCTATTAGTCTATTAAAATACTCATTTTACTCCCCTATTCAACCATATCAAATAATTTATTTAGATGAACAAAACATTGATAATTCTTGTGTTGAAGATGCCATCAGTTATTGACCTGTTTATCTTAAACCCATGTCGCTGTTCTTGATTTATTATTTTTTCCAAATGTTTTTATAAGAAACGGGCAATAGCTTTAATAAAGAGCAAAGTACATATTTACTTCTTAAATTTTAAATGTAATTTTCTGGTTTGTTTTGAAAAAAAATGATACTGATTCACCACTCACTCTCGAAGATATTTTGAATCGCTTTAATATTTTTTACCACTTATTTTATCTTATGGCGAAGTACCTTTGTTCTCTAATCACTAATTTCAAGAAAGTGACTATTTTTTAACCACAAATTTCAATTTTTTTTTCATAAATACTAAAACACACTCACATGAAACACTCTCAATCTGCATTCACATCTTTACACATACCTGAATCTTAAGTTAATACACACACAATACTGACCGTATCATAATGCCAACACAGATGCTTACATGTTGTCGAATAACCGATCATCACACGCTCTGCATTCGCATCAGTTATCCCTTACATGCCTTTGTGTAAGCCTTCAAAAGATCCTTACTTCACGCACTACCCCTGTCGAAGAGACAACATGTCAAATATTTTTTATTTTTATTTCAAGGCGTGACATTACAAAAATATCAACAGAAAGAACATTTATTTCAGGATTGCTTGATTAAGATCTTTGGTCAATTTCAGACAATTTATGAATGAAATTATTACTGTATGTGAATAAATGCAACCAATTCTGTTAGTTCATTTACGATGTTATCAATTCATGTATTTTGGTCAAGGCAGACACAAATAATTTACTACACGAATGCGTAGTAAATTACATATATTAAACGTAATACTTGTACCTTACGAAACGTGGACAAACGTAATACTAGTACCTTACGAAACGTGGACAAACGTAATATTAGTACCTTACGAAACGTGGATAAACGTAATATTAGTACCTTACGAAACGTGGACAAACGTCATACTAGTACATTACGAAACGTGGACAAACGTAATACTAGTACCTTACGAAACGTGGACAAACGCAATACTAGTACCTTACGAAACGTGGACAAACGTAATATTAGTACCTTACGAAACGTGGACAAACGTAATACTAGTACCTTACGAAACGTGAACAAACGTAATACTAGTACCTTACGAAACGTGGACAAACGTAATACTAGTTAGTACCTTACGAAACGTAGACAAACGTAATACTAGTACTTTACAAAACGTGGACAAACGTAATACTAGTACTTTACGAAACGTGGACAAACGTAATACTAGTACTTTACGAAACGCGGACAAACGTAATACTAGTACTTTACGAAACGTGGACAAACTATTGGATGTACATATAATAAAAGGATCTTACTCGCAAAACACATTTCATGTACGAGTATTATACAATTATTTATGTGAAATTTCATTTAAGCTCGTACAACGCGCCGTTATGCCGCCGCAAGAATCTCAAAGCAGGTAGAAAGAATGTAGGCTGGATCATTTTTGCATTTATACTTCCAATTAACCTTAAATATGCAAAAGGGACTCAATTGACATTCTAATTGAAAAAACCTCACACCGATTGGTATTGGCTTGTATGGAATATTTTTTAAAGATATTTTCAGATTTGATACGTCCGATAAAATCAAAATAATGTGTTTTGTTGATTAGATATTTATGGCATAGTAACAATGTTACATTAGTTTTAAAATACGTTTTAAATGACATTTGGTAAACTCCTGTTATGTTGAAAATGAGATTCTTACTATTTGTGTATAAAAATATAGCAAATCATAGTATAAATAGGCCAAAACCCATACGATGGTTGTTGTCAAAGAAAGAATACGATGATTGAATTTTTAATACAACAGAGCGAGAGACGAATACTTAGATTCCCTGCGAAAGTAATTCGAAATTTGAATCTCGGTGGGTCCGTGATAACTGAACGAATTTTAAATACCTAGCTAACAATTTTTGAACCGGTGTAAAAGGGGAAGATGTATAAATGATATATATATATATATATATATATATATATATATATATATATATATATATATATATATATATATATATATATATATATATATATATATATATATATATATATATATATATATATATATATATATATATATAAACAATTTCTATATTTATGAATATATATTTTCAT
Source organism: Odontocerum albicorne (assembly GCA_949825065.1). Classification (NCBI taxonomy): domain Eukaryota; kingdom Metazoa; phylum Arthropoda; class Insecta; order Trichoptera; family Odontoceridae; genus Odontocerum; species Odontocerum albicorne. The sequence goes on along the minus strand of CATKWJ010000638.1, from coordinate 46,681 downwards.
AAATGTAGACTTTGTTTTACTTCCGTGAATATTTCACGGGTTGCAGCTAGTTTATATTATTTGTCTAAAAAATTTAGAATTATCTGCAAGATATTGTTTTAAATTTTTATTACTATTTGTGTATAAAAATATAGCAAATTTATATTATTTGTCTCAAAAATGTAGAATTATCTGCAAGATATTGTTTTAATTTTTTATTAATATTTTAGTTACTGAAAAATGTTTTAGTTACTGAAAATTATTTCGGATATGTTGTTTAAGATATTTTTTTTTGATAAATATTTAATTTAGAACACTTTTAAAAATATGGTAACAAGTATTAGGTGTTAACATAAGTTGTGTCCGTTTTTTTTTTCAATTAAAAAATGACCACCAAAAGTAAAACAAAATGGTAAATGTTATACGTCATTCGAAAGAAAATTTTCTGCACTACAAGATATTGTTTGCTTTTACGTTACGTATATTATTTTATTTGATTACAAGCCTTCAAAATGGAATGTCAAGTAGACGAAAGTGAGCATTTTCGACACCTCCTTCTGTTCGCGTTTAATCGAGGAAATAAAGCTGCCAAAGCGGCTCGCGATATTTGCGAAGTATACGGTGAAGATGCTATGAATGAAAGGACAGCTCGTCGATGGTTTTTGCGTTTCAAAGGCGGTAAATTTGACCTGAAAGACAAAGAGCGTTCCGGACGACCAGTGGACTTCGATGAAGACCGCTTAAACAATATTATTCATGAGGATCCCCTTCAAACATTTTTCATCACCATTTTTTTTTCATCGCCATTTCCAAACCATTTTTCGTCACCAGTAATGACGCGGTAAAGGAACCTTTGCTTTTGGCCATGAGTAGATTGATGACGCGCGAACAAACCGGCAGAAATTGTTGAACGTTGATTTTTGTTGTTTTTACTCAAAACATGTGGAACCCAAGCGCCGAACTTCTGGACTATTCCCATTAATTTAACTTGTCGGTATACAGTCATGTGACTACAATTCATCTGCTCAGCCAATTTTACGGTGGTTTGAAGAGGATCTTCATGAATGACATGGTTTAAGCGGTCCTCATTGAAGTCAACTGGTCGTCCGGAACGCTCCATGTCTTTCAGGTCGAAATTACCGTCTTTGAAACGCAAAAAACATTGACGAGCTGTCCTTTTATTCATAGCATCTTCACCGTAGCCTTCGCAAATATCGCGAGCAGCTTTATTCCCTCGATTGAACGCGAACAGAAGGAGGTGTCGAAAATGCTCACTTTCGTCTACTTGAAATTCCATTTTGAAGGCTTGTAATCAAATAAAATAATATATGTAACGTAAAAGCAAACACAATATCTTGTAGAGCAGAAAATGTTCTTTCGAATGACGTATAACATTTACCATTTTGTTTTACTTTTGGTGGTCATTTTTAAATTGGCAAAAAACGGACACAACTTATATTAACACCCAATATATGCGAACTATACAGTAGAAATCTTTTTCCAGTCGAAGTCGGTAGCACCGTTCAAATGAAGTCCTCTCTGAAACAACCTGTCAATCAGGACTTATTAACACCGAGTTTCTTTTTAAAGCATTCAGATAAAAGTTAAGGTTTAGAAAGATCTATTAAATAAAGCTTAAATAAGTTATATTTTTGAAGTACTTATTTATTTGTTTGTACAGTCTGTTATTTCACAATAAAAAAAATTATAATTTCGAGTGCCAGTGAGTACAAAATGCATGTGTTGCAATTAAACACATCAAAATACATAAATAGAAACTTCAATACATATTTTAACAGATTTTGAAAAGTTTTAAAGGAAAAAAATAAAGAGTATGTATTGTAAATTAAAATCATTATAATTGATAAACATTAATTTGCATTATAATAATCAAATAAAATAAAAATCAGATTAGAATAAATGGAAACAAATTGTATTATACAATTTAAGTTATATCACAATAAATTAACCATCAATTACTTGATTTTGCACTATATTAAAATGAAATATTTTGTAGAAAAAACTTCGATGCTCCAATTTAGTGGTGGACACATTGTAATTAGACCGACCGAGTGATGCCGAGCCCGCCACCTGGCGGACGCCTGGTCTTCGGGTATAAATCCCGATCACCTGCCCTGCCGCCTCATTCGTTTCCGGTACGCGGTGGTAGAAACAACGCTTCTCCGTCTCCCGTTCGGCTCGCAAACGGTTTATTTCAAATTTCAAAATGCACCTTCTTGGCGCGTGTTGCTTATTAACATTTTTAAATGTGGTTGTGTCCGCTTCGATTAGTGAAAATGAAGCATCTACCCTACTTGAAGCAAATAAGATGCTTTCTATAAGATTGAATGCTCTCTCAACTCGTCTGGTGATGGAAGTTTCAGGGCTGAAGAAAGAAGTTGACGAAGTTAGGTGAGTTATCATCCCTTATTTAATACATACAAAAGTAGAATGTAATAGACTCAAATTAAATCTATTTTATGTCGGTATCCTTTAATGCGCTATACCTCCTTAAAATGTGAAAAATAAATGCATTCTGTTCACATTCTGCCAGGATTTTTGTAAAAATTTTAACAACTTTTCAGTCATAAGATTTAAAAAACATACTCATGATTAATATACATTATAATATATACTAATGAATAGTAAACATATTATTAAAATAATAATACAAGTTTGTTTTTTGCCATTGAAATTCATTCCATGATTTCAGGATTTGAGTTTATTCAAAACGCAATTTTCTTGATAGACTATTATTTGTGTTCCATCGGTTTATTCTCATATCCTTTTAATTCATTAAATTGAGATTTTTTTCAATTATTTAGTGTTTTATGTATGTATTCAAAAGTAACAGTTTTATATTTAAATTCGTTCCTTTTTTTATTTAGGAATCTGTGAAACAAACGTAATTACTTAATATTTAACGAACAATGAAAAAAATCATATCAATTTCGAAATAACCATTTATTGGGATTTTGTTATTGGCTATCATATAATTGCGTTTTTTTTTTGCTAAAACAGTGATGGCACAAATCATTATAATATGGGTTGATTGCTTATTTATTTAAGTGTTTTTTCGGAAATGTCGAGTGGTTAATATATAGGTATATCAGTTTTAATTGAAAAGTTGTATAAATTTATCAATGAAAAAACATTATTTTACATCTTTGCAACGCGTTATTATATTTATTATTGAAAAATTTTGGTGAACATATATATTTTTCGTATGGTACCCTTGAACATATTCAACTAGAGATTCAGACACATTGAAGAGCGTGAAAGGGAGACTTGTTTTCAGCCCGTGGGTCGAGTTTAGTTTCGTTATTGTACGTGCTGGTAATACTACTGTACGTGAAGAGACAAGACTCGCACACGAACTTGGCGCGTACGTGTTTTATTAGCTAACGAACTCTTTCACCAGACTGGGACCTTTCTTATTTTTTTGGTATCATCGGTAATTGAACCAGAAACAGATTATAGTATTTTGGTACCTGCGTTGATGTTTGGGAGTGAAACGTGGAAGTTGAAAATACTGAAAGGAGCCGAATAAATGCTTCAGAAATGCGTGCACTTACATAGACACATGCCAATGGATGACAGGTTAGGAATGAAGTGATTAGGGATGAATGTGAACTTACTGATGTGTTGAGTAAGATGAAGAAGAGCACTGTGAAATGGTGTGGGCATGTTAAATTAATGTATGACGACTGGCAACGAAAATGTATAGTGAAAATGTGAGTGGAAGTCCATGAACAATTTGGTTGGATCAAATAAGTCATATTTTGAAAGAAGAAAATATAAAAAGCCTGATAAATCGTACGATTTATATGAAAAGGCATATGAGTGTAGAAGAAGCGAAGCATGTACATAGAGGTAGAAAAGTCTGGCGCTCTGTTATCTCCCAGCCCCGACAGAGCAATGGTGTGATGAAATGTATGTATGTAGAATTCTTCTACTTTCGTATGGTATCTTACAACAAATACGAATTTGTGGCCGGGAGACAATTTTATCTTCAGCCTCAGTACTTGAACCTTCGGGTTAAGAACCACTGGATTTAACACGGAACTTGCTGTCCTTTATTACACGTGTTGGCAACACTTTCGCACATGAAGAGGCTACAGCATTTGTACACGTACTTGGCGTGTACGAGTGATGATACTAGACGAACTCTTTAACTATACTGGGACCCTTTTTTGTTAGGTATCATCGGAAATCGAACTCGAAACCTCAGGGTGGAAGTCAGATGCCTTACTAAATAAACCACGGAGGTCATTCGTGATGGTGATGAATAAATTCAAATATGAATTAAACTTTTATTTCAGGAAAATTACAGCGTCTTCAAAATATTTACCTTATATTTATTTTCAACCTAAGAAAGTACGATCACATCACTTCATACCAGAAGGCGTTGAACTGGTTGAACGTAAAAAATAGACGCCAAATTTACATACTTTTTATATTGTATGATATCTTTAACTGTCCCGCTACCCCTACTTTTCTCGCCGAAAATTTTCATGGTCTTTTCGATCATTGACTTGCACTATGCTCAAACAGAGATTGTTTATTGGCTTTCCCGGTTCACCGCTCTTCTTTTTTACGTAGTCCTATACTATCTGTGCAATGAGACTCTGGGAATAGTTACAAACCAATGTTAGACTCGCTCCGTCCTTAGCATGCTTTAACACTTGCATCCCTGTGATGGATAGCGAGTGAGCAGGACTTATATTTTATTTGATTATTCGACGTTTTAATACACAATAAAAGGATTTTTATAGCTAATTACAAAAAATAACCTAGCAGATTTTGCATAATTTTAATTTAAAATATACATTTTTTACTGGACGTTTAGCATCCAGCACCGTGGTTGGCGGATTTTTTTAGCACAGTAAGGCAAGTGTTAAGAAACGCCTGAAAAACTCTTAATTTCTTGTCAGTAATATAACATGTTTCATTCCTGATTTTTCTTTCTTCTACACCATCCCTTCCTTTTCCTTTGATCGATGATATCTCATTCTTACTTTTACTACGAGTATGTGTGAATGTATCGTTCATATATTTCATGAAAATTAATAATCATGTAAATATTTGTTCCAACCATACAAAACTTGCTTTCTTTAATTTTGTCACGTTGATTGGCAGATATTGCCCCCTGACAATAAGTCCACCAGATTGTTTTTGCAATAAAGTATTAGTAAGTAAGTAAATAAATAAAAAAATCGTAAATTCTAATATTTTATTGTCAATATTGGACATTATTAGTTAAACCTTTTTCCCAAAACGTGTCAGTTGAAATAAGTGGAAACGACTTTATAATTAACTAGTTGGTTTATAAAGTTTTCCAATATTGAATATCCATCTCGTTTATATAAAATAAAGTTAAATTTTGTTATAAAATAATTGCATCTTCCCTTTAAATCGTAAACCACAAAATATCATATTTCCTCGCATGTAAAGCTCGAGGGCAACTTTACAGTATTAACATAGAAAAAGGACTCATCGCTTACCTTTTAATAAAACACTATCCATTCGTATCAAATTTTATTCTATCTATATGGAAGCAGTGGTAAAGCAAGATGGAATGAAAAGTTAGTCATATTTTTTGGGTATAAAAATTATATAATTAATACTGAATTTGTCCTTATTTTAAATAAATATTATACTCCACAAAGTTTTAAATTGTTTTAAGAGAAATATTGTAATATTGTATTTTAATACACTTTTGTTGTATACAGTACAACCTGGAGGGATTAATGCCATGGGTCAATCTTTTCCAACCAACCAGAATTTTTTTAAAGATGCCTTAAGTAAAACCAAACTGGAATCCATTAAAAAAAATCTGGGTGCCAACGGGAATCGAACTGTAACTGGAACTGTCTAGGAAGACGTCTTACAACTAGGTCATTGAGTTTACGCTACTGATGGAAAATGTGACCATAAACATATTTTTTTATCATGTCATTTCCTTTTCCATTTTAAAATGGAACACTCCCTATTTTTAACAAAACTATCAGATGACTATGTTAATAATTTTAATGTTTAAAAATATTTTCACATACAACTTAATCAGAGCGCGATATTGCCTTATATCTAAGTTATAAAAAAACTGCACAAAGAAAAAAAAAATTGGAATACCTGCCATTACAATAATCACTGGTTAATTGGTCTAATATTTAGCATTCATCCTTAACGAATGACATGTTTGATTCCTGGTGGATTCCTTTTTTCGAGGTGGTTTAACTAGACCCGTGGTCCCCAACCTATGGGCCGCGGCCCGGTACCGGGCCGTGGGCCAATTGGTACTGGGCCGCGCAAGGACCTGCTTAAAAATCAAAATTACTTTTGAAAAATCGAACATACCCAATAAAACTTAATTATAGCTTAAAATAATTATTCCGTTGAAAACCCCTTCACGCTAAGTTACCCCCGACCTTCCGACAATACCTTCGAAATAAAACAACACCACACTACCATATGCATGCCGCATGCGGAGTCGTCCTTGATTCCGAAGGCGGTCTTGCCGTAACTTAAACAAGGCAAATACTTTATATTTTATATACTTGATATATACATAAGATGTCAAAAGTCGTCATCTGTCGATCGAAGATCGAGTCGAGACGTCTATCGATCGAGATTTGAGATCTTATCAATACTTAAAAAAGTAAAAATCGGGATATATACTTAACTGTTGGAAGCTTCCTTATAGGTACGAGCTGTACGGGACGTGGCTCTTCCATTTCAATATGTATCTAAATATTAATGTACCGGGAATCTGGCAGAACCAAAATAAAAACTTAATTTTTTGTTATATTTTTAATTTCTTCAATATTAGAAATTGTTAACTTTACTGAATTTTGTTAGGTGTGTCCCCCCCCCCCCCCAGTGGGCCGCGGTAAAATTATGAAACGTTGACCGGTCCGCGGCGACAAAAAGGTTGGGGACCACTGAACTAGACGGTATAACACAGGTTTCCAAAGTGAGCGAGCGTCTCTGCGCCCTGGGGCGGGTGCTATGGAATATTCGAAAATGTTAATAACTCCAATCTTAATTGAATGTGTTGATGTATCTTCACAATTATTGAAAGCAATATCTGACATATAAAATCACTCTGCCCACGTAGAATTGAACTTGTTTTATCTCAGGTTTGCTAATGGTTTCAAAAATACTTTGAAAAAGATAATATGAAGATGTTCAAATGGATTTAAGATCCAGTCATGACCAAATCTCCTTCTAACTATGTCGGTAGAGGAAGAGTCCGATAGAGCTATATTAAGACAGAACATAAAAAAATGTTGATATGAAATAAGCTGAGTTTTGGATATAATGCTAAAGCTCAGGGAATCCTTGTTCATTTGCACCGACTTACCTCTGCAAAGCTGGGTTTCAGCGGTAGCTGCAATAAAAACCAAATATCACTTAAAACTCGTGACTTGGTTTTGTTTGAATCCTGAATCTGAGAAAATGAGTAGTTAACAACAGTCTTACCCCCCCCCCCACCAATTGGTAAGTTATTTTGAGGGCGCTGTTTAAAAAACTTCATACACTTAGAATACCATGAAACGAAAAAATATTGTGAACTTAAGTTTTTCAGTAATTTATGAACTATTTTTCGTCAATTTTTATAATGCTATTACGCACCACAAAAAAATTGCTTAACGAAAGGCGACAACATATTAAACAGGCAATTTTCTTTTAGATCTGAACTGCCATTGAAACTCTGGGTCTATAAAGTCTTTATGTTAACTGAAGCGCAACATTATTTTCATATTAAACATACATTCACATGAGTTTTCCATCTACAAGGATTACCTCAATCAAAAGGTATCATCATCATCACTCCAAGTTTTTTCAGGCATACTATAAAGCGCCCATTTCATCACATTCAGTATATTTCTTCTAGTCTTGGATAAACCTGATACAGAAGTTTAGTTTTGAATCGAATTAGTTTTTTTGCCAAATGCGATATATACTATAAATAAAATATACAAATACATACATAATATCTCTTCTGGGTGAAACAGACGACAGATTTCCAAGCATTTCTTTTGACGCAAACACCTTTTGTATCGTCGTCATCTATATATACGAGTATATATGTCATAATACATACTTTTCTGTTTTTCATTCTTTTCACATTTATTTATTTATTTAACACTTTTATTGAAAATACAATCCGGCGGGCTTATTGCCAGGCGGCAATCTCTTCCAACCAACCAGACAAAAGTAAATGAAGCAAGTTACGTGGTCGCATAAATCATTCAAATGACTATCCATCCCCACGAAATCCATCAACATATACGTGAGCACATGCCCACGAACCCCACAAAAACGGACAATCACCCGAACATTCCTTTTCATATAAAGTGAGACATTATCAATCAAAAGGGAAGAAAAGGCTGGGGGAGAGGAAAGGAAAAGGATGGGGGAGAGGAAAGGAAAAGAAAAATCAGGAATGAAATACGTTATTTTACTGATTAGAAATTAAGTGTCTACTGAGTTAAAAACTTTCAGTTTATATCGGATAAATTATTTCTAAATTAATTAAAAAATAAATTTACACAATTGAAATTGAAATGTATTTATTATTAACTGTAACTGAATCAAATATTATGTTACGTGCCCATTATGGCGCAACAGATAAATTTATTAGTCCGCGCGCAACAATATTTACTAATTTTTAACAATATTTTATTAATTTTTTATTATTGTTCGTGATTACAAAAAGATATTATTTATTTTCTGAAAATAATACTTTCATGAGCCTTAAAACCCAGGATGGGTATTTAGTTGTCCACAGGATTTTCTGCCACCTATCTCTCTCAGCAGCACCCCTCTTATAATTGGTTATACCCAGTGTGAGCTGATCTCTGTCATACCATCCAGTCATCTCAGCTTTGGTCTCCCCACTTTGCTGTGCCCCAAAGCATCACTGAACAAAGCCTTCCTTACAGAGTCAGTGTTCAGCGAGAGGTATTTAAGTGGCCAAGCCAACGCAGACAAGATATATAGGGTGAGATATTTGTGAAAATATTCAAGAACAACAGAAAACAAAAAAAAATATATCTATTCTTTTTGATATAGTGTACCATTTTATATTATAAGTTAAAACAATTTGATATAGTGTACCATTTTATATTATCAGTTAAAACAATTTGATACAGTGTACCATTTTATATTATAAGTTAAAACAATTTTATTTTATTACGTTTATTATATATACATACCATCACGCCATCTCTCTGTCGGGGTAGGCAGAGATATTAGAAGTCCAGAACTCTTCTACATTCACCCACCTCATACAACTCATTCGCTTGATTCAATTATACTTTTCTTGATCTCCTCTACCGCACCTTTCAATGATGTTTGCATTGCATAAATGTTTTGTTAGTTTTTATTAATTTGTTCGTTCTACATGCCCTAACCGTCTCATAATGTTCTTATTTAAGTGTCAACCAGGAGTTTACAACAATCATAATTATACTATTTTTACCATATGTGTACTACAATATATCTTTACTATCAATACTACAATGGGACACATCAGTCTAAGAAAGACGTGGAATATACCGCATTCGAATTAAGTCTTAGACAGTTGTACGGAACAACATTCCAACACTGTGCAACTGTCAAGCACATATATCACATCACACCTCTAAGACATAATGCAAGTAGAATCAAATATAAAAATATAAGAGTTTTGTTAGACGAAGAAATTATTTGCTTGAGATGGAAGGAATATCAAAATGGTGATAGTAGTAGAAATAATAGTTAGTCTGGAACAGTTGACAATGACGAGCGTTCAGAAAATATGAATGAGAATTTGTCTTGAACAAGTATGAATGGATGTAGAATACATGAAAAAAATAATTGTGATGAATTGGTTAGGTCGTGACGAAGTGAGCATATTACTAATAGTGTGCGGGGGTGAGTGAATAATTGAGGGGCTGAGATAGTTTTTCAATAAATGTTTAGTATCTCAACTACACACCGAAATACGGTAAAAATATAGTGGTAGTCTCGTTATATAAAGGTAAGGATGCAAGACGGAAGTGTGGAAGTTAAATAGCCATGCGTTTACTGAGTGTAGTAAGTTGCGGAAAAATATAGAATGAGTAAGATGAAAGACTGAAAAGAAAGTGTCGAATGCTCAGGGGGGGGGGGCTTTTAAGTGGAAGATAATGTGTGGATCAGATTTGCTCTTTGCGTTTACTTGAGGAAAAATATTTAAAAAAAAAAATGATATTTTGCATTTGTGGATTTAGTAAAAGCCAAATGCGATGAAAATTAGAGCGTTCCGTATAATGTAGATAAGAGTGTGTGGTAGAATAAAGAATGAGAGAATTAAGAAAGAATTCAAATTGAAAGAAATTCAATGCTTAAGAATAAGAAAAGAACATTGAGATTATTCGACCATGCTGAAAAAATAAACTTTTATTTACAAATAAAAAATATTAGAAATTTGTACGAGTAATAGGAAAGGTAGAAGAGGAGAAGATTAGAAGACCAAGAAAAATATAGGATGTCCAAATCAATTAAATTCAGAAAGAAGAAAATATTAAAAGTCTTTATAATATAAAAGTATTCGTGAAGAGGTTGATGGACGTGACAGAAGTGAAAAAATGTTCCAAGATAGAATAGGGAGGAAATGTATTCTGCTAACTACTATATTAAGATGATTCTGATCTGCCGATTTTCTTCAAAAGATAATAGTTTTAATTCGTTGAAATCGAAAAGAAAAAGTTTACATTTTAACAGTTTTGTCTTTCAAGTAATTGTGTTGGTGACGAATATCGTTGATTTTTTTAAGGTTGCTTCATAGCATTTATTATTAATTGCATTTTTTTGGAATTATTGAATATCTCACTTTTTTTTATTATCGTTAATGTTATAAGGTACATTGTACTGTTTATTAATAAATAAATAAATCTGCCAATTAAATGTGCAGTAATACATACACCCCCTCGTATAGTAAACCCTTATTTATTTATTAATTTAATCGTACAATTTGGCGGGTTTATTGCCAAAGGGTAATCTTTTTTAACTAATTAGAATAAATGTTTAACAATTTTGTTTTTCCAATGTTGGGTGAAATAAGATTGTAAGAGATATAATTGTAAGGTAGGAAAAAAATGGGAATCTTTTAGTGATTTTAATGTAACAAATATATTAATTCATCTGTGAATAGAGGATAGGAGGGGATATTTGGAAGAAAGATAATGGGGGATCCGGAGAACCCGCTGTCACTGAAGGAAAATGTTATGTTTTTTGACTCGCTGATTTTGTAAACACCAATGACGGAACAATCGTTCCAGAGACTAACGCCTTGGACAGTATCTGGTTTTCTTAATACGATGAATATCATAAAACGAGTAGGTAACATCTCATTTAAAAAGTTTATTTGTATTACAATGAACAGCGTGTAATATAAAATGTTTATATTTCTATCGTTTCATATTTTTTCAACCAAGTTTCTTCCCGGCGAATAATTGAATTTTCTGATCTAGTCAAACACACTTAGCAGATGTATTACATACTTATAATAAAAAATATATTTTTTACCTAGTTATCTTCTCAACTATTGAATTACTTTAACTTTTATTTTTAAAAATTATTCATTCTTTTAAGGTATTAGATGTTTCCTAATAAATATAAGGAAGCTAGAAATCGTAACACTACGAGAATATATTATAACTAATAGAACATACATACAACCACACCATTTTCCTATTGAGATAGGCAGAAAAGACAGACCGCAAAATTTTCTCATCACGACATACTTCCGTCGCCTCTTCATAATACAGTACCTTCTGTTTTTTCTTATTTTATTTTCTTCTCTCAAAATTTTATTCTCTTGGCCCAACCACATTTCCCTCGGTCGTCCTTTACCGTGACTCGCGCTTATGATTATATTATAAAGTCAATTATTCGTTCATAATGTCCAAACCACTATGTTGTACTAATTTTCACCTTACTTAATATATTAGTTTGAAGTTCAAAATTGACCCTAACTATTTTTTTTTATTCTGAAATACATCGACAGATCCACTGCCTTTACTCGACTTCTTTCGTTTACTTTCCACGCCAACTTTAAAAAGAAACCTCTTAAATAATATCATTTTTTTTTAAATCAACGCTAGTTTTCCTTTATTTTGAATTTAGAAATGTCTCAAGAAGTTTTTTTTAAATATACATACATATTTAATGATGGACATTTCATTTTACAGAAAACATTTCAAAGTGGCCTTTAACTGAGATGGTTTAAAATAATGGAGATGTTTTTGATGTAGAATATTTAATAATTGAGATGTAGAATATTTAATTGAAATTGCTTAGTTTACACTTTGCAATAGGATTTTACCGGAATCGAGTTCTACTTTTCATATTTTTGGTAGACATTTTTTAAATTAATTATCCAAGTTTCTTTCAAGATTCGAATTTTTTTTTTTAATATTACAGAATAATATTTTCATAAATTTGATTATTTAAATGAAACGACAATAACTTCCATAAATTGAAAAATGAGACATGTTCACAATGTCTGAAATGAACATATTATCCTCTGAAAAATAAATATTAAATTCCAAACATCTACCTTTGTTGTCGACATGTAAAATATTCCAGTAAAGCAAAGCCAGTGATTCTTTGACACCGTATTTTGGTTTATTGAACTAGTACGTTGAAGCTAATACATTTTTAATTAAAACATCTTACAAATTATTAAGTAACAAGTAAATAATATTGTCCTAATGCTGAGAACTCAAAAAGGGTTACATCTATGTATATCTTACTCTTAATCTGTGAGGGCACCCCTATGACAATAACTTTGCGATTTTAACACTTGTTCACCTGGTTTATTGGTAAAGACCTGGAAAGTTTTGTCACATAAGGGTATTGGCTGGCTACCTTCGTTATCTGTCTGCCATACAGCTTTGGAGGACACCTAGTGATTTTTTCTCAGCAAAGAATGCTTCGATTTTTATCATGTAGGTACACTTGGTGTAGAAATCAGTGTATGTTATATACAGTGAGTTAAATATTTCTTCACTGTTATTGTTTTCCACTTCTTTCACTCATAATAAGACATTGGAAAAAATAAATATTTTATATAATTTCACCTTAAAATACATACATACTATTACACCATAACCCTGTCAGGATAGGCGGATAGGACAGATTGCCATACTTTCCTGTATCGACAAACATCCTTTGTCTTTTCTACACCCATACGTTTCTCTGACTTTCCTTCTTTCAGAAAATCATTCAATTGATCCAACCATACTTTCCTTGGTTTTCCTTTCATATGCATTAAGTTCACATTGATTCTTAACCACTTCATTTCACTTTCTGTTTTTCATTGTCACCCCACGTAAGTATTCTTCTATGTGCACGCATTTCTACAACGTTTATTCGGATGCTTTCAGTATTTTTTTATGACTACGTTTCACTTCCATACATCAAAGTTGGGACTTAAATACTATTGTAGACTTTTACCAAATAAATAATACAAAAAAAAGTTGAGTATAAGGATAGGAAGGTATTGGCTGTAGTTTTAGATTTGGTACTTTCCCGCATTTCTGTGTATTTCAAAATACATACGAGTATTTTGTAAGAAAACCGTAAAAAACTTACAAAATGAAGACTAACTACAAAGAAAAATGTGTAGATCTTTCGATATGTAATACTAACACATTTAGCTTTAGCTTTATTCAACTTTATAGTGTAATGTATGAACAATTGACCAATCAAATTTTGCAATTCATTTTCAATACAATCTTGAAAAATATTTTTAAGAAAGACTCTAAACACTAGGTCTACTAACCAAAAAAATTACTGTTGTCAGGATATCAAAATTCCAAGTGAGGATTAAGTTGGTAAAAAGTATAAAAGTGTATATATACAGAAAGAATAAATCGACACTAGCCCATTCTATAAATCTCAAGTTCACCACCGGCCTCACACCTGCTTCTTTGCTTCTTGGTCAAGGTTAGCGTTTCGCAAACACAAATGAATTCTTCACATAAAATGTTCCAAACCTTTATTGCATCGACTGCTTTGAAACAATAATACACATCTTCATAATTGTGAGAATATATTTTTTGCTGTATCACTTATACTATACAATAGTAACTCCCTACGCTAATGACTTTTGTATGATGATAAAATTAATATGAAATTTACGGATTTATTCCATTTCAATTTAAAATTCAAACGCGACTTATTTTTTAAAAATCGTTAGAATTCTTTGTGAACGTCATGTATTTATACTTACGTTTATTTGTCACTTTATTTGTGTAGCATCAGCGTATTTTGAACGTTCATCGAATTGCTTGTTACATTAAGTTAAATAATTATTGCGTATGATTGTATGGTGAAGGGATACAAATTATTCCCCTCCTCTTCATCCCTAACGCCAAGAACTATGTAATAACTTTGAGACGAAGCGAGCTCCTCGTTTAATACGAGTATATTGGCAACCTACCCCTGACGATAGTGCAATATAATAAAACAATAACCGAGGAAACATCAAGTCCATTTGTATGAGGTACAAAGCAAAATAATTAAGATGGAATTTAACTATAAAATATACTTAGTACTGTCTTGATATATTTTTACATACGAGATTGAGATACGCTTATTGATATTTCAAATAAAACTAAAAAAAAAGTGAGTTGGTTCCTTTTTGCATAAATATATAACCAATTTAAATATTTTATACAAACATAAAATCTTTGTATAAAAACATCTGAAGATGGGATATTTATTTTTAAAAATGTAACCTTATTAAGAAATCACTTCAATCAACAACTTTCAAACTTCGTAGAATTTTATTACTGAAGTCTGTACGACTAAGGAGCACCTGCTCTTACGATTCCTGTTAAAATTCTGACGAGGGCAAGCACGAATAAGAGAAGCGATCATATCTACTTATACCCGTATATTAAAATAACCAGTTTTATTAGCTTTTGGTAGAATTAATGACATATTTTTGCGAAAATAATCCGTTGTATGAATTAAAATTCAAATTGTTTTATATTCACTTTTTTCATTAAAAAAAAAACAATATTTAACTTTTGCGAAACGTAATTTTTTTTTGCCTTAAATATTGATTTATTATACAATAAATAACTTCGTCAGTAAAAAAAGTTTAATCGGTTTAAATTCTTGTTTTAACTATCATCTCGTTCCATAATGTTTAAAACTTTTTTAATAAGTCTCGCATTTTCTCGTAACCAATATATGGTATACAATTTAAACTTAATATTTCTAGTGTTAACACTGTGGATATTCGTATTTATTTAAATATACTTAATTAAACACTGTTAAATACACTTGAAAATATATATTTAACTCAATTGGTTTAAAGTCATGTGCGACTCATCTTCAGGGGCATTCCGAACTAACTTATGTTACCAAAGACGTAAGTTTGGTATACCCATGAAGATAAATCGAATATGACTTATTTTGTTAACAATACGTGTTCAAATGATTGTCTTTTCACAACACTTGCAATGACAAACCGCGAGTTCCGTGTCTACTCCAATGTTTCTAAATCCGTAGGCTCGATTACTGTGGTCGAAGACAATACCATCTTCTGGTCACACTCTTCAATGTGTGCGAATCACCAATCCGAATACGTTTGAGGGTACCGTACAAAATAAGATGAAATCTTATATGTTTTGTCTATTTTTTTTACTTGATCATCCAAAACTATTTCGCTATTCCCGTACATCGTCGTCAATTCGCTTTAGCATTCTACATTTTGTTTGTCCAGTCTTTCAACATTAATTTATTCTTCATGTCCAAAACATCTAAAACTTTTCTTTATTCAACTTTATATATCATTTTATAAGAATTTATTGTATGGAGTTTCATTATCTGAAACGTCATATAATAAATTTACGGCAAATTCAAATTAAATATTGCTTTATCAAAGGTCTCGAGTTTAACTTTTTGGAACTCCAGATAAATTGTAATTAATGAAATAACAACGTCATTTCTTGTCGAGTTTCTAAAAAAATCCTTTTAAATTTACCATAGCAAAAGGAGTCAGGTTTTCCTAAGTACTTAATTAAAACTTACTGAAGCTCGAAGAATTTCTTATCACTTTTTCAAACTCGAGCAATGTCCACTGGAGAGCCTTATTCGTTCAATCTTCTCGTATAGCGAGCGTTTCAAGTACTCTCCCCGCATTCCCTCGAACTCATTCTCAAGTTACATCGAAGATTAAAAGTGACCCCAACTATTTGTTTGTATTGTTTGTCAAACTAAATATAAATAAAAACCATCAAACTATCTCGAAAGAAATATTGTGCAACTTTAAGTGGATGTTCAGTACCAAACTAATTATAAGCTGTTTCAAGTATTTCGCAACTTGATTTTTTTCCCATGCCAGATTCCTGATGCCACCTTACAAGTTTATTTTACAATATTTAAGTTCATCAAAGGTATCCATAAAACTCTTTAAAACTTAGTAAATGAAAATAATATTTGAGATACAGTAAGGAAAAATATGGAATATGATGGGAATTGTATACGAGTGAGTTATAAAATAAGAAAAATATTTTTGGTGAACAATGTTTCTTTAGTTTTTTATTAAACTTTGGTTTGGACGGAACATATCTGATTGGGTTATGAATAACGTTCTAAGGTTGAGCTGAATGAACTGCAAAAAGTTAATGTTATGTGTGATGCGTTGGATTCTACAATCACCAAATCGGAGAGACAGTCCATGCTCTGAAAAAAAAAATTCTGACTACAGTATGGATTTTTTAACATTTCAAAGGTTTTTCTTCAATAATATGATATTGGGATATACAGTATTTTTTTAGATTAAAAACAAACCAAACTTAAACATTTTGAAGCCTTTTCAGTTTATCCATCAAATTATTAGTAACATCGAGATAAAAATTACACCCTGATTCAATTGAGAAGAAAATGAAGCTTTGAGTTAACAAGATTCTGCCATGGATTTTGAAGAAAATGGGAAAACTCAGTGAGAGAATGGAAATTTTAGAACTTTGCGGCTGAACTCAGATATATGATCTGACAAGGATTCTCAGATCTTTTATATATAGGAAAAACGAAATCACACAGTCAGTAATTTTAATAAAGGAAACATTTGATTGATTAGTCCTCAAGAGAAATTGCCTACTTCCTATATTGAAAATTTGTGATTTTATAGAGTTAAACATAAATCTGTTTTCTTTAGACCACTTATATGACTCTGCTAAGATCGAGATTCAAGATATTCACAGCTGCGGATGTATGTCCTGGGCAGAAACTAGTGTTGACTTATACGAGTAGATGATCCACATACTTATTTAATAGTGGAACTTGCATTTAAGTAGTTGAGTAATCGAATTTACAAAATGGGAAAAGAGAAGAGGAGAACGTATTCCTTTTTGAGAAACACCTGTAATCAGAAGTTATTCATTAGATAGCTTATTGAACCATTTAACCTCTCCTGTTGTCTATGTCCATGCAAATAACTCTGGAATCAATTCATAACGAGATTTGAGATATTTTGTCGCTTCATATACCTCAGCAGAAATTCAATATAAATTCCTACTGATTGCGACTTTCCAAACTTGATATATAATATTTTTAAATATATTTTCTTTGCCTTCCTCTTCATATAATTTGAATTTATCCAGAATTCTTATAATTTGAAACGCCTGACAGACAAAAGTTCACGATAATTTGTTAGGAATTTTGAAAGTTATTTTGTTTGAAGTTTTAAATATAATTTTATTTATGTTTAATTGGAGAGTACCTTTGAGTATTATCACCACCTTTAACGTAATATATAAAGGTCGCTACATCATAATTCCTTGACATTCCTACCAGCAGGCATCTTCGAACTTCGGTACCTTATTTTCTGGTTGATATACATAACAAAAAGTAAATAAATCGGTTGCTTATAAGTAAACAATGCAATTCTTTACGTGCAGATTGTTCTTTATTTTTCTTAATAGTCATAATTTCCTATCATGTGTATAATTTTGACACAACATTGGAATTATTGGAAGTAACAATCAAATGTCAAATTCAATCGTGATAGCAAACTGTTTAATAATCAGGTTAAAAAGTAATTAAACTGTAAATATGTACATTTTTCTCTACAAGGACTATTTAGTTCGACCTATTCGGAAATTAACGATTACTGTGTGCACATAGCAGGAACGGTTATAGTTTATATTACAATATAATGAAAAAGAAAGCTTATTCCAATCTTTTGAAACAGGGTTACGCAACAATTTTATTAAGTCGAGTTATAAAAAAAAACAACATTTGAATATTCTTGTACGCTTCGTATTTATGATAAATGAACTATCAAATATAATTAAAATAAAAAAACTGTTTACTCTACGTGAAAATACATATTTAAACTCAATTATTTTCAGTCATAACCGACTCATTTTCAGGTATATTCCGAACTAACGAGGTTGAGCTACATATGAATTTTAAATTAGTTGGATTTAAATATATATTTTCAAGTGAATTAAACGTTGTTATGGTTTTATTTAATTTGAATAAACAAAACGTTAATGCTAAAACTTAAATATTAAATTTGCTATCTTAGACGTTTTCAGTGGTTTTTTTTTTGTATTGAATTACACTTTCGTTGTATACAGTACAACCTGGCAAGCTTAGTACCTGTACCTTAGTACCAATTAAACCTGTAAAAATGTTGAATAACTCTTAATTGAAAACGAGACTGTTTTTTTTAATCGGAATTCTAATGGCAATCTAACCTCCAACCCTCGAGGTGGAGGAGAGCCATTTTACCCTTACCAACTAAGCTACAGATGTCGTTTTTATAAAATCGAAGCAATATTCGATGAATGAGGCTGCTCTGAATTTAGTTCAGTCTCGTCACACCACCGGTACATTTTAGCTTCTTGAAACATGATTAACCTACAATGTCGTAAACAAAAGTCAAACGTTTTTTCACTAAAGCTCGACATCTTGAGTACGCAAAGTACCTACGTACTCGCGGGTAGAGAATGCGAAAGGTTGTAAACTCCCGCACTTGCTTTGCCCGTTTCCGGCTGGCGCGGGCCGTGGGCCCTTCCTGCGAGGGCGCCCCATTCAGAACCGCCTCGCCGGATAACATTTCCATTGAGCGCACTGCATGCTAGTCATTGTTTATTATGCGAACGGCTTTTTAACGGACTTCATAAATGAGCGCATATAAGCACAAAGATTCCAATCCACAAATTATATGTTTTGAGGTTATCGATAATATCCCAAAAAAATATTGTATATTGAAAATAAAAGCGTATATACCGTACAAGGGCTCAATTTATAGACTTAAAACTATAAAATATCAACTGTAATATTGTTCTTTGCCTTTATCGTATACAGGATACCACATAGCGTTTATTGGCATATTTCAATATCATCCAACCAACCAGAAAGATATTCAAGAGACCCGAACCACACTGGTACAATTTAAAGAAAAAATGGTACCAACAGTACTCAATCCTACCAATTCCGAGTAAAAAAAACAGACATATATATCTTACGAAAACCTCCGAGGTCTAGTACGTCTTCCAGTCTCTATGTGTTCGATTTCCGATGGAACTTGATTTTTCCTAAAAAAATCCAGCATGATTTCACTGAGGACCTCTTTCTAGTTAATTGGAAAAGATTACCACATGACAATAAACCTGCAGGTTGTACACTATATAAGACGAAAGTGGAAAACAATATATAAACAACCTTATCAAGAGTTATTTTCTCTTAATATCAAACACACATGTCTTTCTATCCAAGGCTGTGGGTTTGATTCCCTTTGGTACCCATTTTTTTAAAGCCTGTCTGCTTTTCGATTCAGGTCTCTTACATATTTTTGGTTGATTTCAAAAGATTGTCAAATGGCAATAAACCTGTCGGGTTGTTCTTTATACAACGAAAACATTGTACAATAATGCATGCCGTTTCCCTCTTGAGGTAGTTAGAGGGAAGAGAGTGCCAGATTTCCTATCGCGTATCTTTCGCCGATTCAAAATACACCTTCTTATATAACTCTTGATTTTTCTGACTTTTTTACTTTTCGTTCTTTTAAAATATCATTAACTTAATCCAACCATACTTTCCTTATACTTTCACATTTGCAGTATATTTGTTTTGTTAGTTTCTCGCATGTATACATACAAAAAAAAATTTATTCAAAAAATATAAATTTTAAAAGTAAAGTTGTCATAAAAGCTTCTTTTTTTCGTGTTTATCTCAAGATCGATAAACTCGGGGATAGATATTTTATACATAAATGCAAACATGTTCTTTATTTCGATCTAATAAAATATAAAGGTAATTAGCATAAAGCGGGAATCTATAGCACCTCAATATAAACCACTTTATAGTTTTAGAACAAACGGTCTTATTTTGTTAATCCCAGACGTATTGAAATGCGAGCATTATCCCCGTAGACCAGGGAATCTCAAGCTAATTGTGGATGCGGGCGCATTCGAGATTTAGGAAAATAGTGGCGGGCGAAAGCCGGATTTCTAAAAACAAGTTTTAAGTGTTATTACATAATTACTAAATTATTATAAATCGTTACATTACATTATAAATGTAAATTTTACATTTATAAGCCTATAAGGGTATTTGAGGGCGTTGTTTTTTACTGGGATTACTCATTTTGGGATAAAATGTTTATGAGAAAAAATCAAATACGGTGACAATACGTGATGTAGCGCAACACTGCATTTAGACAGAACTGGTTACCATCAAATAAACACATACCTAAACAAATGCAGACATTTGGCACTGGTAATCCTTGTATTAAAACATTTTCGTAAAATAACATAAATGTTTATATATTTACGATTTCAATAAACAATATTATTAGAAAAATACTTTTTAGGTTAAATTGTGTTTTTTCGTAATTAAATACTTTGTGGCGGGCGCATGTAAATAGTTCCACGGGCGCACATACGCCCGCAGGCACGGGGCTGAGAAACTCTGTCGTAGACGGTTAACAAGTTGGACATGGTTAATGGGCCACCAGTTGCCTTCGCTATACATAAAACGCTATGCTAAACGAAAGTTCGTTGCTGCGTCAAGTTAGGAGCTTTGTTTTGCAGGTTACTTTTAACGTTTTTAAGCCTGACATCGTCTGTGGTCTAGTCGCTCTAACTCAGGGGTTACGCGTTCGATTTCTGTTGGATCCCAATTTATTTTTAAGAAGGGTTCTAGCTTGCTTTTAATTTTAGTTCTCTTGAACATATTTTTGGTCTGTTGGAAGATATTGCAACATTTGAAATAAGCATGAACTTTGTTATACTTAAAATACATAATAACGAATTTATATGATTGAAAATATCTGTTCCAAAAAATATTTTAACTCTAATATATAATGATTTATTTAAACCTTCAGATTGAACATTTGAAATTATCACCTTTGGGTTATTTAATATCGACTGTACTTACCACCTTAGATTTTATAAAAAAATATAATTTTTACTATAAAATACAAAACTTAAGTTAAAAAACTGGTGAGTTTTACATTTTTTAGGTAATAAATAGGAATTCAATAACAAAAATCAAGAGAAATTTTAGTGGCATAATCTATTTACGGATTTATCTTTTAAGTATATGTTAAATATATTTCAAGGAATACAGGTGCATATATTTATTTATTTGTTTTTTTATTAAAGTAACATAGCATACATCAAAGGTAAAATAATGAACATGTGTTTTAGTTACCATTTTTTTAATAATATCTACCTATTTGATTTCAAAATATTTTTTTAGTCACGTATACTATTTTAATATTTGAAACCCGTGAAGAACTTTTATTTATATTAAGTCATTGTAAGGGATATTAAAAAATCTTACGTTATGAAAGTACATTCTAAATCGCTAAATATCTGAACACATTCCGTTTCACTTAAAATTACACATTTTTTAAATGCCAATGTACGAGTATATTATAAAAAGACGTTCATCTCCTTATTAAAGTCTATGCTTAAAAAAAGACGTTAAAAAGTCTCTGAAGTTGGAATGTTATAAAAACTGCGATACATATTTTTTGCCCTTGTATAAATTATGCTCCAGTTTGAACTTTTGGAATTCGGATTTGTAAGTTTTCACAGAAATACCTCGGAGTTAGTGGCGAGTCATATTTCAAGTTCAGAGTCCCACGGCGTGGCAGTATGATCGACGTTCTTTAGTAACCGCATTGTAAACCGCTTGAAAATTTACATTAACACCAAAACAATGTACGCATTCTTTTAAACTGATTTATTATTCAAGGCCTGAATTCATAGTCCGACCTTTACACACTAAATACTTAATCTTAACCCTTTTTTAGTGGAAAAATTAGTATTTATGTTACATTTCGTACAAAATTGTTATAGCTTTCTTAAATAAGAAAGTCGTGAAATTTTATTACCTCCTCAAAGTTTGGAAGGTCCAACTTTGAATACAAATTACGAAATTTTAAGATTTAGAATTATTATTTGGGCTTTACTATGAAATCGGGCTTAAGTTTTAAACACGTTCGAAGTGTAAATTAAATTTTATTTTTGTATTATTAGGGAGATGGCGTGATAGTACGAGTATGTATGAAGGAGTGAATACCCGATGAAGCAAAAAATGGAATAAACTTTATTATCTACACTTATATTCCTGTTCATATAATGAAGAATGTGTCATTTGTTTATTAGATCCTTTTTTAAATTTGAAGGCATAAATGCAAAAAAAATCAATCCACATTTTACCTATTTTAATAATATCAAGGCTTAGATTTGTATGGATTTATTAAATTTATCCGAGAAATTTAATAATATTTTACATATCCGGATCACCAGCTTGGATATGTTGAAGGGGGGCATCATATCAATGAAAGGACGGTCAAAAATATCCAACCCACATAACACATTTTAAGGTTTTATTAAAAACGTCGAATAAATATACTTCGATCTAATGCGTAATGAAATCTGTGACCTAATTTGTGAGACGCTTGCTTCCACCCGGGAGTTCCGAGTTAGATTCCTAATTTGGTAAAAAAAACGTCGAATAAATATACTTCGATCTAATACGTGATGAAATCTGTGACCTAATTTGTGAGACGCTTGCTTCCACCCGGGAGTTCTGAGTTCGATTCCTAATTTGGTAAAAAAAAAGTTCGGCTGATAACACACTCACAAGCAATAAATACACTTGTTGATCACAAGTTAGACTTGACACTCGCGCGAACGTTGTTGCCTCTTCATATGCGGGGTAGTATTGTCAACTCATACGATAGTGAACTGCGAATTCCATGTCTTGCTCAGCGGTTCTAAACCGAAAGGCTCAGTTATTGGGGCTGAAGACAATGTTGACTCGTGACCATGCTTTCCAATATGTTCTAATAATTAATTAAAAACTTTTTAAAACGAAAGATAATTTTTTTAAAGGATTTGATAAAATCAAATAAGATAATATTACGAATTTAGTATAATAATGTTATAGGTATTCTATGTATTTACCTACCTTTTTACTGAATTTTTTTTATTTATTTATTTTAAATGTCAAATAACATTTCGTTGGAAATGTTACATAACTACAAGATATTGAATTTACCATTGACATGTAAGCAGTAAATAAATTCAACAATAGGAAAAATACGTATGTCGTACAATTTACTTATCAGATTCTGTAATTTATTCGCATTCTCTGCTAATAAAACAATGTCATCAACATACAGTCCGCACAAATTCCCATTCAACATTTGTATGCCACCAATTGATCTATATAGTCATAAAGACAAATAACTGCAAAATAGTTGAAACTGAAAAAAAAAAAATTCCTGTAGAGAATTTAATGATACTTTAGTAATTACTGAATATCGACGAATTACGAGTATTTATCCATTAAAATATGAATATAATTGTTAAATACAATCTAAAAAATATAGTCTTTAGAAGCTCGTTAAAGTATAATAATTTTTTCACACATTGACGTTATGATGTAAAAAGGACTCAACGCACGAAACACATTTGTAGTTAGTTATAAAGACATAAATAATTACAAAAGAGTTCAAACGGGAAAAAAACACTTTTTTCTGTTGGTAGAGAATTTAATAATTCCTTAGTAATTTACGAATATTGACGAAATATTTACTCAGTAAAATATGAGGTTAAATTCAATTTTTAAAATATATACTATAGAAGCTCGTTAAAATAGGTTAATTTTTTTTTCACATATGGAAGTTATAATGGAAAACGGACTCAACCCACTAAACACATTGGTTCAATAAAAAAAACTAATTTAATGGGTATTAACCCATCCCATTAAAGTGATGATGATGATCATAACCCGAACCATATTTTACCCATTCAGAGACAATTGAGAAAACATCTTTTGGTCAATATTCAGTTTTCATAACGAGTTTTTCACTATTGAATTCTGTCTTGAAAAAATATTTTACACAAATCCATAAAATATTTCCTCAATTACCTCAAAAGAGGTAAAATGTAGAGTAGGTAGAGAGAACAGATCTTCACTGCATTATATCCTGATAATTCATATACTTCGGCATGCATGCTCTTTTATTATAAAGCGTTTATACTCTTCTCTCTTTCATACTTAGATGACATTTCCATACAAAATGGCTAAATACTCGTATTTCCTTAATTATCTCAAAACAGGTAAAATATGGGTTAAGTATTTTTTTGCGTAGTTACGTTCATATATATAAGTCGCTATAAACGCTAGTAAAAATAAATTCCATTTATAGAAAAAAAATCTTTAAATTCCATTCACAATTTAAAGAAAAAATTATATTAGCTGATTATATTGTCTTGATTTTTGATTCACAATTTGTATCTATAGAGCACACTAAAAAAAGTTTTTTCAGGTATTTTCCCTATTTCATTAAAAATGCGAAAATAATGAAAAAGCTGATCTTTTCCGAAAGATATAACATATGATAGTTAACTTATATATATATGTCATTTTAAAGCTCTGAAAACGAGCTATCTAAAATATAACTTGATATATTTTGTAAGATTTTTTTTAATAATATTCATGAAAATCTATAAAAAAATATCTATTTTTTATCCATGCGTACTCCAATTTTATTTTGAGACTCACAATGGGATTATGGTCTTTGAAATGTTATTTAAAAGCGTTGAATGGTTAAAACACGAATTAGGTTGAATAATACAAGTCATGACTTCTGGAAGCAATAAAATATAATTTCTCGATCATATATCTATCTGTTATTATGTTTTTCCAAAACTTATTATTAAAAGTTGAATTCTTGTAAATAGTAAATATATAGATATGTATGTATACTATCCAAAAATCAAGAAAATCTAAAGAGGAAAGACGGAAAGTTGGTGTTGAGTTGACATGAAAGTTGGTGTTGAGTTGACTCGAACATAAAAGACATGCTGTGACACGTAACAGTTTCTTGTGGTTTATAACAGAACACAGATACGAATAGGTGTTTACACGGAGTCTTGAACGATCAAGGGACTGCACCGAACAATCTTGGTGAACGTAATTGACGTTTCAGGATTCGATTAGACGAACGTGGAGAGAAATTGCAAAGTGTGTTTATTTAGAAAATTTCTTTGAAAGAAAATTATTTTTCTTGACACTGAATAACGATGAACACACAAAAAGGACGTATTTCAGAATCTTAAGTTTTTAGTAGTGAAATGAAAGAAAAATGTGTTAATTTATTTAGTTTAGAAAATAATTGTACACTTATTTTAACCTAATTATCTTACATATAACAAACATTTGAGATCCCAGAGCGTACATTGACCTTTATTTCCACATCAACAGTTATCCTTAATGTTTAAAACTCATATGAGGTGTAGGGCCCAGCGGCAACGTACTATGTTTGGTTTGATTGATATAGTATTTGCGTGCGGAAGGTCACAAGTTCGAACCCCGTGCTGGTTTACTACTCTCATACTTTAAAAAAAAGTTCGGCTTCGTCAATACTTTCTGACATTAAGTCAAAAATGTTGAAACCTTTGTTATATGAGATATTTTGATATTTAGTCATTTTGGGTATATTTTGTTATGTTTATTGAATGATTTTTAAGAAGCAACACTGTATTGTGACCACATATCATTTCCTGATAATAAAAATATCTTTCAAACATAGCAAAAGTCGTAATACTCGGGTCATCCAGAAACTAAGGTTACAAGGGCTCCTGAGGCCGGGGGATTTTTTTTAATTCAAAGTTGGTGCACCTGGCATGCAGGGGGGATCCTAACGGTCAGTTTGTTTGGTCATCTGTTTTTTGACTTTGCAGAACAATACCGCCGCGAATATCCATCGGAAGCTCGTGGAAGTTTATGGTAGTGATGTGATGAGTCGACAACATGTTACGAAGTGGGTTAGGTTGTTCAGAAAAGACCATACTGATACTCACGACGAGGCAAGGCAGTGATTTCTGACGAATTTGTGCAAAAAATTGAAGAACAAGTGCGAAATGACGGCCGTGTGACACTTGACGACCTTCACGAAGAATTTCCTGACATTTCTCGAAGTCTCCTTGGTAATATTGTGTCGGAAAAACTTGGTTACAAGAAGTTGTGTGCGAGATGGGTGCCCAGAATGCTCACACCGGAACACCGTCAAAATCGCGTGACCGCCGCGCGTGAATTTTTGGATAGTTTTACATAGGAGGGAGAAGCTTTTCTGGACTCTATCGTGACGGGGTATGAGACGTGGGTGTGTTACTACACCCCAATAATTTTCCAACGATCAGGAGGTCGAAGAAGCTGTGAAGAAGTGGCTGAAAGAGCTGGCGGTGGAGGTCTATGACACTGGCATACAATAGCTGGTGCCCCGACTACATAAATGTCTCGATCTCGACGGCGATTACGTTGAAGAATAGTTTAATCTCGTATATACTAAAGTAATAAAGGTGATTCATAGTGTATACATTTATATCTATAAAATTATTATTGTCTTGGGAATATAGTGCAGTGGATTTCTATTTTTTATTTTCTGCACCACATTATCGTAGCCGTCAAAGCTGCTTTAGCCATGATCAAAGATGGCCAGTTCTAGGTTCTTTAAGATCGTCTTCCTATCCTCCACCTATTTCATTGATTCTGCCAAGAGCTGATGTTCTCCTATCACAAAGGGTGGGTGAGTGAGGGAAATTTGCGTTTTGATGGAAAATATCTAAGGGGGTTACTGTAGTTGAATTGACGGAAAGAGGCAGCAGTGACCAGCTCAGATACCACCAAACCACACCCCTACATACGAGAATGGTAAGTCTCCTCAGTTATTATGATCACGATTGCTAGAATTTAGGGAACTACCGACAAGAAAAATATTTTTAAATACTTTTTTAATGTATTGAATTCGGTATCCGCTTCGAAAATTTAAATAAAAATTGTTCTATGTATCATTGAAGAATTAGTTTAAAAGGTTACATTGATTAGTTGTATGTATTATAAACGAGGACTTTTCTTGACAGGGTTGAATTTGACAAGTAAACGGTAATGGGGTACTAATTTATAATTTTTTTCCATACCAAAAAAATCACAATATTATTATAACATTGATAGCTTAAATGTTACTCTGTCAATATTGGACGAAGCAAAAAAGGGAGGAAAATAAGATAAATGCTGTGAAAATAAGAGCGTTGTACTCGTATAGAATATGTGTACTAATAATATGATATAGTAAAATGAACTTATTTGAACTGTAATTACAATCGATCAGTCCTACGCGATAATTTTTACGCGGGGAACAATATACTGTGATAATCTCCGTAATATCAAAACTTTGATGAAATTTCGATTTTATTTAAACAGATACTCGTATTCAAAATAGATCCAACCCACGTTCTACCCCCGTTGAGCTGTTTTGTTGTTAATTGTCCGTGCCTAATTATTCAAAACATTTTTTAAAAAGTGTAATGAAAGAAGAAAATAATAATTTTACTGGTTGCCCTAATGAGGAAATTTTTAATTTTCAGCGAGCGTTGAAGTGTATAGAATTACAAGGGGGCGTTAAGGCTTTTAAGGGAGTTTTTGTGGTATTTATTAAATATTTCAGTAATAAAAAAAATCTAACTTGACCTTAGCTCACTTTGAAACGTGATTCGTATCACAACTGCAATCATCCAGTTGTTTAAAAACACTTAAGCTTTTATACCTAGCTTTTCGGCCTCCTACGTCATTGAAACAGGTTTCAGCGTAGTTAGAGAGAGATTGAGCTAGAAATCGAGAGTCGTGAATATTTGAAAGATTTTATTTTTAAATTGCAACCGAATGAATACGTGAAAAATCATAAAGCGCAAAGCTCGCCTTCATGAAGATAATATTCTTTGTTTATTTCAGCTTTTATAATTGTTTCTATTATATAGTAATAGTTTTATAAGTAACACAATTTATTATAACAAAACAAATAAACCAATATTTTAATATTATGGAAGGTTTTTTTTTACCTTCTCCACGTTGCGAGAACTAATGACATCCAATGTAATACTAGGGGGGAATTGAATTATCTTAAGATATGTCTAGAGAGCGTTCGTTCAAAAAAAAAGTTGGGGAACCATACTTTATATGGTCAAAAGCCAGAAATATCGAGATTGGAATTTAGGAACAGTTTCATGAAAAGAGCGCAAGAACTGACGATTCCTTCAGGTAAAGCGCGTTCTCTGAAGTGCAAAGAACAAATCTTACAATAAGATAGAACTCTTGGAAAAGATTGCAGAAGGATACAAACTGCCTTGGCCTACTTGGGGAGTAACCTGTTGTGACTCGAGATAAAGGCCAACGTAGATAATTTGATGTCGCAGATGATGCAAAAATTGGTATTTTGTTAAAGAAGATTTTTTCCTTCATTTAATTAAATATGTTAACGTGGAATACTTAAATAAAAATATTTGCAGAGTGGTATTTTCTGGCAAAAACACAAACTTGGTAAATATACCGATATCCGAAATGGTTCTGAATATTTTCAGTAGTATAAAACTTCAAGATTCTTATCACATAAAGTAGATAAGTTTTGGACTTCATATTTACCATGACCGTTTAAAAAAATTGAGCCTAGATTAATTGTTATATATCAAGCAACAGTTGTTATATTTATATATATATATATATATATATATATATATATATATATATATATATATATATATATATATATATATATATATATATATATATATATATATATATATATATATATATATATATATATATATATATATATATATATATATATATATATATATATATATATATATATATATATATATATATATATATATATATATATATATATATATATATATATATATATATATATATATATATATATATATATATATATATATATATATATATATATATATATATAAATATCAAGCAACAGTTGCTATGTTTTATAAAATTACGAGGTAAAATAATTTCAAGGAAACTATATAATTATGGGATCATGTGAACAATATTCGGAGGGAATCTATTGTAGAAGATAACATATATATCATAATTTAGGAGAAAAACAATTTGGCGGGACTGAAATTCATGTAGCGTTTGCTCAGTATTTTTTCTTTCAGTTTACTGTAGCGGTTCGGAGAGATTTCATCTCAGAAATGCGCAGTACACTTCTGACTTCATGTTTTCATTCAAAGCTATATTTCCTTCTATAAGAAAACTTCGAAGGCTTTGGGACCGCATTGCATTCCCATGTTATTTTTAGAAGGACGTGGAGAATTGTTGTACGTGCTCATTTTCTATATATTCAATTTACATTTGAATGATGCTAAATCCCTTTTGGGTGGAACAAGACAAGGGTGATACATTTTAACAAGTCCTCTTCCAAAGAAAAAAGCTTTTTAGAACTATTGCTATCTTATGTTATATAGCGAAGCTCTTGGAGACACTGATCGATCTAATATTAAGATTTTATCATTCTTCTATTAAAAAATCAAATAATTTTATGGCAGTTCATACATAAAGTTTTCAAATCAAATGATTTTCAATCAGCAATACGATTAAAATTTACATGTTATTAGAAAAAAATGCATGTAAATTTCAATCAGCGATAAAAATATCATCATCCAATACTTAACATATCATCATCCATATCTTAAAAATATAATCATCCAATACACTTTCATGTATATTAAAAAAAAAATTAATGATTATTTTTTTTTTAAATAAAGAGGTACTTAAAATTTTTTTAACCCTACTTCAAAATTATTTTCTATTCAATAATTCACCACCAGATAGTAGTTCGAAGAATTATCTAATTGAGTTTTTAGATAAAAATACTTCAGTATTAGAATTTTTATATTTTCCTTTTCATGACAATTCGAACTATTTTTGGCATCTTAATTGTTGTGTTTCAATTATATTCCTTTATTGTTTCATCCAATCTGTAGATTGTTTTATACCCAATATGTGGGTAGTTGGATTTAGGCAAAAAGATGTACGTTATCCCCTTCTGGATAGATACAGAAATAAATTACTTAATGATATTCGCTGGTTGGTGGAAAAAAAACTGCTCGAACGATATATTCGCCAGATATATTATATTTCAATGAAAGTGTGAATAAATAGTAAATAAATAAAATACTGAATTAATGTGTATAATTGTATTTTTTTTTACAAAAACTCTTCAAAAAACTCGTTTTTCACATACGAAAAGGTTTCGAACCTCTTATACCTAGGCATATGATATACAAGATGTGCACGCACCTTTTCAATGTAGGGCTTTAGTGAGGTATTAGATGGCAACATTTGTCAGACGAGAATAGCCCACATCGGCACGGTCCAAAACATCTGCCGGTACATCTGCCGCGGCAGTAAAACTTCTGGCTTCGATAATAATTAACCAACAAGAAACCTTTGTTTAGGTTCCTATACCTGCATGAACAGCATCTTGACTGTTCGTTTACGATATTCTCTATTCGTCTAAGATCAAAATGTTATCGTATCGAGATAATGTTTCATTTTAATCAGAAACATACTTATTTATACTAGGTTTTTTCTTAGAAAGTACACAATTTAACTATCAACTTAAAAATAATAACACAACGTACATTATTTTTTTTAGATAACACAAAGCTTATTAGTTTTACTCCGAAATGTTAAAAGGTACGTTTTTATACTGCAATTAACCGTTAACGAAGAAGGTAAGCAGAATACAATTATCATTTAGGGATAAAAAAATATTGGTTAATGTAATTTTTCTGTTCTGTTTTGTATAATTTTGTAATCAAGATATATTTTTTATTTAATTCACTTTATTTGAAATTATTCTCTAGAAATGTATAAAGTAAATATTATCTTATTTCGATTGATATGGAAATACAATAACATGTTAGGTAGCATTATCGGTTTCAACTATTGACTGAATTTCCTATCCACTATTTAAATTATGTCGTAAATATACGTTCATTTTATTTAAGAAAAAAAAAAAGATTCCCTTATATTATATAAAGTTCAATAAGAAAAAGCTTTTGCCATGTCAATAATCTATTATCAGATATCGAATTTCGACATGTATATATTTATAATGATTTATATTTTGATACTTTTTTTAAAGTCCCGACACTCTCTCATTATGTTCTATTTATTCCCTGACGGAGTCATTCAGATTTTGTTTTCTTATTTTCAAATAAATTCCATTGATTGCAATAACCAATCGGTTGTTTAAAATCGACCTTCATTGAAAAATGAACTTAATTTATCTTTTCTCTACTTACATATATTTTATAAATTTTACCTTTGAATTTTAAATAAGTATTGGATTCTATCAATCATAAAATAATAGTAACCTATAGTTTTAAAACGTAGTCTCAGTTTTTAAAATAGCTTTTCTTTTTTATATAAAACCCCATTTAAAAAAAGCATATTTTTATTAGAGTGCTTATTTCAGACAGCTTTCAACTTTCAAAGGGTAGTACATTTCATTGATGTTCGTGCGCAACACGTAGCAAATTTTATTAATAATATGCCTCACTCTTTTGCATCTATTCCCGCGTATGACATTTTTTTACGTTAAATGTAGAGCGAATATTGAAAATTATGTTATGCATGGGGATAAATTTTGAACGAGGAAAATATATTGCATAGAATCGAATAAATGGTTTAGAAAAATGCGTGCACTGAGAAAAAAACACGGAGTGGCAACATACTCGTATGACAGAATACGGAATGTAGTAGGTAATAAGGGGGGAATATGACCTTAAGGCTGCTAAGCTAAGTAATATGAAGAAGAGCATTCTGAGATGATTTGGGGATGTGGAACGAATGAATAAAGACAGTCTAACAAAACAAATATGTAATTAAAGTGTAAGTGGAATATGTGAAGAATACCAAGAAAAGTATGATAGGATCAAGTGAATTATATATTGAGCGCTGTATGAGAAAGTTAGAGAAACCGTAAAATTTGTTTGATAATACCATATTTATTTATTTATTTTTTCAAAACAGGCTTAGCCCAATTACTTTGAAAAACACAAGACATTGAAAATAAAGAAAAATGATATAAAATAAAAAATAATGTATATGCATACATACGAGTATATACACACAAACATATGATACACATATATTCACAGTCACTTAAGTACGTTGATGAGTGCTTTCTAACGCGCTCAATCTTAGAAGAAATGTATGGATGTAATAGAGGCAAAGGATGTGTGTCGAAATAGAAAATCTGTCGCTTTCTCTCTACCTATCTCGTTAGGGAGGTGGTATGTAAGTATAATTTAAAGTAATACTATAAAATATTGTTAAAACGATGCATATTATTATTTAAAAAATGCATACATACACACTCGTACATACTATCCGCAGTTTCCCTGTCAGAAACCAATCTTCAAGTATTTTTTTTTTGGTTTATTTGAAATAACGAATAAGCATACGTCAGTTCAATTCGATCACATTACAGTTAAGACCGCAAGTGCTACCGCCGAACATGTTCCATAAGCTTTGGCGATAGCCGATAGTGGCCACCGTTGACCACCTACTATCAGTATCATTTTGGCAACTGAGAGCCAACTTACTTCTCAGCCGATCTGATGGTAGAATTCAATCTTAGGTAACGGTCGATCAAAACTCCGAGATTGATTATTTGCTGCATGACACGAATATTTATTCCTGAAAAAGGGATTGTTGAAGTGGGTGTAAGTGATCCCTTCAACAGTACGCCGAAGTATAGTCTGTTCCGTGTTCCGTCTTCGCAAGTATTTTTATGCTTGATCATATGTCAATCTCACATGTTCAAAAATATTAAACCGATTAATAAGTATTTTATAACATAGTTGTTTTCATTTTTCACATAAGCCAATAAAATCTTTCCTCAATCGACTCTGAATAGATAAAATATGGGTAGAACAGAAAGAACAAATCTCCACTTCATTTTATCCTGGCACATATATTTCGCTTCTATCACGTCCATAGCCGTCACACATAGTCATGTTAAAAAGGTTTTTTAACTCTTCCCTCTTTCAGAATTTGATTCATTTTGATCGTGCCACTATTTTATTCGTGCCACTATTTTGATCGTGCCACTATTTTGATCGTGCCACTATTTTGATCGTGCCACTATTTTGATCGTGCCACTATTTTGATCGTGCCAGTATTCCCAAACTCAAATCGTTCTTCTATAGTACTCGTGTAAATTATTTTCAAAATCTTTTATTATTAATTTTTTCGACGAAGCTGAACCAACAGAATACCCATTTTGTCATTTTTAGTAAATTCGTATTCTTTCCTAATATCATCATTCCTTATTCTGTCATGCATTGTTTTTCCACATATTCCTTACAACGCTCTTATTTCTAGCGTATTAATCTTACTTTATTTCTTGGATACCCATAGGTTGGGTCCTTTATGCGTATTAATGTCCATATATATTGTATTGTATTACATTTTTATTGTATACAGTACAACCTGGTAGATTTATTGTTATAGGGCAATCTCCTCCAACCAACTAAAAATAATTTAAAGAGGCCTTTAAGTGAAATCCAGACTGGAATCCATTTTTCTTAATCTGAGTTTCAGCGAGATTTGAACCCGTAACCTCCGGGCTGGGAGATAGGCGTCTTGCCAACTAGGCCACGGAGACAGACGTACATACTGACGGGTATGAAGCTTGTCTTGGCTTGGTTTTAATTTTATTGTTTTTCAATTTATTGTTTTATATTGCTTTATGAGATGTTTTGTTGTTAATCCACGAATTGTTTTTGTAAGAAATCCTTCTGTTTTTTGTCTTAAATCTTGCAAAAATGATTTGAAAGAAGATAAAAATACATTGTTACAGGATCGGAACCAAATATTCCAACGAAAATAGTGATGCATGGATATCCACAATAAGACAAAGTCGATTGCATATGTTATATGGTATAATATGTTATCTCAAACACATAACACAACTTATTATTTACAACACCATGTAGGTATTCCATTATTATATTTTTCTTGTATCTATACGTGTATCATATGTATAACTATACAAATGTACATGCATACATATCATCACGCCGTGTCCCTTAAAGGGTAGGCAGAGAAAAAGGATCTTGAAACTATTCCATCCAAGCACACAATTTTTGCCTCTTCCAAATTCATACATCTTGTCATGCACAGCTTCTATTATTCATAAATCTCAGTTTACCTTCTTTCAAAATCTGGTCTATTTCGTTCAACCACATTTTCCTCGATCTACTTCTTCTATGCACACATTGTACAATACTTGTAGAAGAGCTTAACCTTGTTTAATAATTTAAAGAAACTTATGAATACCCATCTAGTTAGAAAATTTCTTATGATCAATAAAGTTGTATCATTCACATTTAATTTCCTATTAAAAATAATTATAAATCTTCAATTTCTTATAAATGATATCTTAAATCTTTTAAGTATAAATATTTTGTGTTGAATTTGCTCTAAGCAACACCGATTTAGATATTTTATAATTCAGCAACTTCGCAAAAAAAAAACAGCATTTATTTTTGCAGCTATCAATTTTTGTAATATACACTAATAAATACTGCTACAAGTATCCATTGCTGTATTATTACCAAGTGGTATTATTCAAAAATTGATAGCAAGAGCTTACTGTGGTTGTGTTATTAGTACATATTCAGTTTATTTAATGAACATAATCAACTTATCATTGCTCACTGGCTAGAAACACCCATATTTGGGTGAATAGATATTAAAAAAGAACGCAATGTCGTGCGATAAACGACAAAGGTTCTAAAATCTATTTTTGAAAGAAACGAAAACCTAATCCTCTTGTGTAAAAATAACTGCCTCTTAGTTTTTTTGTAAAGCCCTTATTTATTATTCTTTATATACTCGTATCTTTCATTATGGTACTAGATTCATAATGAAAGACATATTAAGACTTTACTTTCAAGAGATCCTACGCAGTATGAAGTGGTGTTGATAAAAACATGATTTTTTTAAGCTCCTCATATAAGTGTGGCATTTACAAATTAAAATTACAAACCACTTAAGATTTTTCTCTTGGTAAATAAACACCAGAGACGATGAAAACCACTTCTTCGAAATAATTTATAAGTATATTTTTATGCGAGAGCTAAGAAAAACACTGACACAAGTGCTCGTTCATTAAATATAGTTTTAATTTAAATTCTTAGTATTATATAATCGTAGATAATTAAATAAATCATAAATATAAAAACTTCAGACATGCAATATTCTTCAGTAGGACGTTTGTCTTCCACTCTTGGATTGTGTTTTTGATTACCGATGGTACCTATTAGGAAAATTATTAAGATTACCGATGGTACCTTAATACTTTCACTTAAAAAAAAATTCGTTGGCTAGTTGAAGTTTCCACAAAACGATAAGAAAGTTTATACTTGACAGCTATAATTTTATTACATTAATTAATATTATATATTGAACAACACACATGCATATCATCACACTGTTTCTCTTGTGGGGTAGGCAGAGATAATAGATCACTAGTAATTTGAGATCTTATATCAACAAATATTTGCTAAATTCAGTCTAATATATATTATTTTAACATTTTTCACGTTTTTATAAAACTGGCTTGATTGATATTATCATAATAAAAAACTGAAAGCATCAAATACAATATCTCATTAGTTTAAAATGAACAACGTTGCATTTTTGCCAATAGGAATTGCGTCAGATTGAATTATACTGAGAATAAAGCTATTTCTCTGTTGCTTTATAAGAGTACTATGGATGAAAAGAAAAAAGAAAAAAAACACTATAAATAACTTCAGTACTTTTAGAAATTCATTTTAACAGAGATGATTATAATAATAATTGCCTTTATCTATCCGGAAGCTTTGAAATTCGTACGAAATGGAAAAAAATGTCAAATCGAAAAACAGGTATCGTCCAAATAGCACATTATTGTTGATAATAATTTAGATAAGTTTGATTTGTAATAACATATGTCGCGCTATTTTTATTTCTTCAAATAAAATGAAGCGCATGCTATAATAATTAAATTATAAAATTGTAATAATTTCTTTTTCTCTATATCCTGATGTGTTAAATAAATTAAAATCGGGAGTGAAGATTTTAAAGTTTTCACATTCAGCAGTCAGATTGTGTCTGGTTAGTAATGTTGTGTTTAGTAAGGTATTTCATTTGAGAAATTGATATAAAATCTGTTTCTAGTAAAGTAATAACTGTTCAAAAACGTTATGTAAAAGTTCTGAAATCGTGCATGGCACAGGTTAATCATCTTGTTTTAATATAAAACCTTTGGCCTACTTGTAAAAGTTGCAGTTCATTCGGTAAAGTGGTAATTCTTATAGAATGAAGTTTACGGATAAATTAACTACCAAGAACTTCACAGCTCCATACGAAATGATGATATTGGATCTGTTTACAATGTAGATATCGGAATCATTCGTAGGTACTAAAGCACCAGCTGTCTTTCCACCTTTTAGGTATGGGATTTATGTATGGAATTCTGTGAATTCCGCTTTACTCCACCTAAAGCTGAATGTGTTACTATCACATATCTACACAAACAATATACTCCACATAGAACCGAATACCACATATTAGGAATTTCCTGGAGAGACCACATCACAAATGAAGAGGTTCTCCAACGAGTCGAAGGAGGAAGGCACCTGCTCAGGATCCTGTCCGAAAGGCGTGCAGGATGGTTCGGTCATATAATACGACAAGAGGGCCTCTTGCATGCCATAATGGAGGGTATGACCGAGGGGACAAACTCTAAGGGACGCCCACGCCGAGAGTACCCGGAGGACCTGTTGGTGGACGTGCGCTGCTCAACATATACAGATTTAAAAAGAGCCGCACAGGACAGGGAGAAATGGAGGAGAAGAG
Source organism: Odontocerum albicorne (assembly GCA_949825065.1). Classification (NCBI taxonomy): domain Eukaryota; kingdom Metazoa; phylum Arthropoda; class Insecta; order Trichoptera; family Odontoceridae; genus Odontocerum; species Odontocerum albicorne. Next base: position 9,397 of record CATKWJ010000638.1, on the reverse strand, counting down.
TTGAAATTGCTGCAAACCAGTCTTAGGACTGCAACCACGGAGGAGGAGAACCGAATATGTTACGCACATATCTAACACTTGACACAAAGCTGAATATGTAATTATTACACATCGGAAGATTTACAAAGATTTCTTCGTAGTTCGTCTTCTTAAGATAAGTTTTTGGCGGTTTTATTACCTTTCTCTAAACGGTGCTATATAAGTTTTTATTTAATTTGTATTGTTATCTTTACAATTCTAACTACGCACGCATTACCTCTTCCATATCGATACATCTTGTCATAAATGATTTCCTGTTTCTTATTACTCTCCCGTTAGTTAAATTTTCTTCAACTATACTCTTTAAATGTTTAATCTATTTTTGGTCTAAATTTATTCCAGGCACGTGTATTTGTTTTACTTCAATATCCACATAATCTCAAGAGTCCCCTCTTAATACAACTTACAATATAATTTGAAGAATTATCAAATAATATTATATCTCATTTATACTTCCTCTTAAAATTCTTTAAATGTTTCTTGTTATTGACAGCCACTCAAGAACAGTTAAAACGATTATTTACTTCAGTTTCAAATACAGCTATTCAGTGTAATTAATGCATATCGACCACTTTATTTACGACTTATTGGATGAATAATCTAAAAATCAAGTCTTGTGAGGATCCTCTATAGTTAAGATACACCTTTATTCTTTTCCTCTTATTTATAATAAGTTAAATAAGAAATTATAATATCTAGAGGGCGAAATGCACATAAATAATTATCAACTTTTGTACGTTTGTTAAGTGCAAAAACCATAGAATACAATATTCTAAAAAAATAATCAAAAAGTGACAGCTGTCATATTGAAAAAATAAAGATGTTCAAGAATATTTTTTTAAGAAAGATTTTAGATTGGTGTATTTTTTAGTTTCTGAATATCATTATTGGCACGGTACTTAATCAATAATTATTAATGCAAGGAGTTCTATATTCATAACATGTTTTAAAAAAACTGTCCTTAAGTGAGAAAACTGTCACTTCTTCATAATATGATTAAACACATACAATAAAAATGTCAAATAATTTGTATATTAAGAAGAGATGCCTTTAATGCTGAACTAAGAAATATAAATATTAAAGTTTTTGATTATTGACGGGTGTTGAAATGATTCGAAAATTGAATTTAAATAATTCAATCAAGTGCGTTTTGATTTTTTTACTACATTTTATTTTGATAAAGTTGTTCGTACAGTGTTTATATTTTAAAAGCGTTTAAATATTTGCCAATAACTCTATATTATTAGAAAAAAAGTATTCTAAGAAAATTTTCTTGCAAATACCGATTTAATCCATTTGATATATATTTAATAAATTATCAAAATAATTGAGCACAATGGTGTACTAGTGCCAAATTGATGTATGTCAGCGTAGCCTAGACATAGAAAGATAACAAAGTGATAAAAATGTTTTAATATATAAAGTATAAATGATCGGAAAAAGGATAACTGTTACTGAGAGATGGATGTTATAAGTACAATTAAGAAAATAATCTTGAGATACTTTGGCCACGTTAAGAGAATGAGTAAAGATATACTTATTTACGAAATGATTCAAGAAAATAGTGGACGCAGATAGTTGGAGAAATTTTAACTGAGTGAAAGGTTTGAAGTATGACAAACGGAATAGGTGAGAGCCGTGTGGACGTGGACAAGGCGAGAGATTTTTATTTAATTTTTTTAAATTTATTTAATTTACGACACAACAGTGTCTTTTATGTATAAATGTACATATGACAAGTTAATTAAATTTTATCTGAGTGAAAGGTTTGAAGTATGACAAACGGAATAGGTGAGAGCCGTGTGGACGTGGGGACAAGGCGAGATATTTTTATTTATTTATTTTTTTATTTATTTAATTTACGACACAACAGTGTCTTTTATATATAAATGTACATATGACAAGTTATACAAGTACTTAAAATTATTAACAAAAATACATCACTTTATCTTAAACTTACATGGAGATTTGTGCATTAATAGAAAGGCTTGGGGATCTGTCGTCTCTGTCTATCCCAAAATAGTGTTATTGTGATGGTATTTATGTATGTATCCAACTAAAAAAAAACAATTTATTTGAAATTTCGAATGCAACCTAAATAATAAAAATACTCCTGTCTGGTTTTTCATCTGCCTTCTGTTCGACGTGTCCCACCTACCCACACCCGCCCTTAATTCCTCATTAATTTATTGTCACATATCTAAATTAGTTGTCCGAAACTCCTTAAACCTACTACAGTAGTTTCTTACATATTTTTACACTGCCTCTTTTCTTTCAAATTGTTATGGGCATGAATCATAAGACGAATTGTCTTATTAACTAACAACCATTACATCTGGTTTTTCGCATAATACTGTTCAACATTTTGTGGTTAGGTGAAAGAATGGCTGTATTCAAGCTAGCCACATTTAAATTCATGCAACGAAAGTATCATACAATACAAAATAAATGTAGGTTATATGTTATAGTTCGAATATCTGACACATCACAATCAATCTAAGAATACCCACTGCCCTATGTACTGACATACTCGTAATGTGTTCCATTACCAAATAGCTGTGGTCAGGAGGGAGCTGGAAATTGAATATCCTGGATTGATCTGTCCATTGGGCTGTTGTCAGAAGCTCGGGTGAGCCGTGTAACAAGGCTTGACACCAAATACGGCGGTCAACTCACCGACACGTGCAGCTGTCACCAGCATCGTTTTACATGGCTTTTAAATTAATTCGCTGCAGTCCCTAACGTTTGTCTAACGCAGCAAGGAACACATATCTCCACGCCAGTTGTTAGTCTTCCATCCAATTTTTTTTTTACATACATACCATCAACATTTCCCTTTCGGGATTGGTAGAAAGGATAGAGCGCCCGAATTTCATACATCGACATGCATCTTTAATATTTTCTTCATTCATACAATTTCTACGATTCCTCTGACTTTCTACATTTCCTTCTTCCAAAATATCATTTACATTATCAATCCATACTTTCCTTGGTATTCCTCTCACACACTTTTCACTTAAATTTGCACTATATATTTTGTGTCTGTCTTTCTTTATTCGTTCGCCCCTCGTGAGATAACCATCTCAGAGTGGTCTTCTTCATCATATTTTTAGCGAAGTGAAATGTGGACGTGATGAATACTGAAAAGAGCCAAATAAGCGTTGCAAAAAATACGTTAAAAGAATGCATGGATGGGGGGTGGGGAAATGTGTAACAGAATACGGAACAAATTGATGCGAGATGTAAACTTAAGGCCGATGTGTTGAGTAAGATGAAGAAGAGTACTCTAAGATGGTTTGGGCATGTGGAACGAATGAATGAAGAAATACTGACAAAACAAATATATAGTGCACATGTGAATGGAAGGTATAGAAGAAGAAGACCAAGGAAAGTATACTTGAACCAAATGTATGATATTTTGAAATAATGTAATGGGAAAAGTTAGAGAAATCGTACAAAAAATATTCGAGAAGATATGTATGTATATGAATGTAGAAGAGGCGAAATACGTATGACGCGATAGAAAAATCTGATGCTCTATTATCTCTGCCTACCCCGATAAGGACATGGCATGATGGTATATATGTATGGTATGTAAGTTTTAGAAAATTTGTTGGATTTTACTAAATATTCCCAAGAATATTTATTTTTATCATGAAATATTTAAGAAATACACAATAACTTGTGTATACATTATTTACAACAAATTGATAAACTTTTGACGTGTATTGTGGAAGTAGTAAGTTTGTGAGCAATATAACAGTAACATATATAATACAACCAGTTTGTGAGCAATTCAACAGTAACATATATAATACAACCAGTTTGTGAGCAATATAACAGTAACATATATAATACAACTAGTTTGTGAGCCATACAACAGTAACATATATAATACAACCAGTTTGTGAGCAATACAACAGTAACATATATAATACAACCAGTTTGTGAGCAACAGTCACCCAATCGATGATTAAATCATTCGTTTAGTACCCCTCAACATATCCAAATTTATGATGCAGACATGTTGAAGCGCATCGCCGGGAGACAATGTTGTTTTCAACGCCAGTAATCAAGCCTTTGATATAGGCAAATAACTCAAATGTAGTCATCGTACGTGTTGAAAATACTACCACACGAGGATTGGCAAAAACTCTCGTACATAACAATCTAGCGCGCGACAGTATTGCTACCAGACGATTTTTTTTAATAGACTGATACTTTTTTTTATATTTTTGTTTGAGTGCATCAGAAATCAAACCCGAAAACCCCGGATGGATAACCATCTTACCAACTAGGTCACGGATATCATCATTATAACTTATATTGTGTTATTGAGTTTACTCACCAACACATTCTGGGGATGACTGGGGATTTCTCATGATCAGTGATCCTGTGGATGGAAGACGCATGTGCGTGAGTTAAGTTATGGTATTGAATATGTTGCACTCCAGAAAGCACACATTCTGGGCATATCAAACCCGACCTGCTTGCTGAAGTTCCGATAGAAAAGTGACCCAAGTTCCATGACGATCGACAGGTTCAATCTGCTGAAGTCTTTTATTTTTGGTTGTGTCATAATAAAGAACTTTGTTGGCGATTAAAAGTTAAATCACTGAAAAAATACTGTATTAGATTAACTGTAGTTTACTATTTTGCATTTACATCTTTTCTGGAGAGCATATATTTATTTCATATTCAAAATCGCTTAATGAAGAGGACTGAGGACACTTTTCAAAGAGCTACTTAAAAAAAAAACTTCGTAGAAATTAGCTTTTAAAAATGGGCTTTACTGAAACCAGTTTCATTTAAAAAAGGAGTTAAGGGTAGTTAACTCACTTCAAAGCGATGCAGAAATGTTCTAAGAATTCCCCAGTCAGTTTTACTCACTTACCCGCCAATTCCCATATCTTATAGCTTACGAGGTTTTTTTTTTGTACTAATTACTAAAGTACGTTTATTAATGCTCATTAAAAAACATGTTTAAAAAAACATCCCTGGTTGGTGTCACATTTAGGTGATACTGAGCGAAATTGATACAATTGGTTTAAATAAAATAAAAAATATTTATTTTATTGGAGACAATCTCAATAAGGTGGATAAACCAAATTAAATGTATTTGGTTAATCCACCTTGTTGGAGAATACCTCAATACTTCCAGTTACTATATGCTTCTCCAAACTATCTCTCCAAACTATCTCTCCAAACTGTTCAAAGTACGACAATATTTTATTACTACAAGTCGTAAACAGCCTTTCCTTGACCTGCAGATCCTTATTTGGATAACTTTATAAAACACAACGAGTTTATGTTAAATATGCACAATTAATCAATTTTAATTGTGAACCAATTAGCATGAAAATATTTTCTACCAAAAAAAATTTTTTTCTGTCAATAAATAATCATTATAAAACTGTGAATACGATGAATGTCGTTCCAATTTTCAAAAACTAGCTTAATTGTTTTTGTATTTGAACTTTTACTTAACATATGTATTTGAAAATGAGGCGTATTATTCTAGGTAGTCAAACTGCATTGTAGCGGAGTTCATTCCCTTTGCGCCCTGGAACACTTTTTATACATTTTTATTCAGCATCTTTTTTAGAAAGCTCTCAGTGTTTTTTTTGCAAAGCGGTTTATTGCGAAATGTGTATTTTTAGTATTTTGCATTTTTATTCAAAACTTAACATCGCACGCTTTCTGAAATTTGACATGTGTATAAGGCATTTCAGACATTTCCTGAGTGAATTCGTAATGAATTAACCTCAGTTATTCTTTTATCAAGCTCGAGTTGCTTTGCTCACACTAATGTATGTTCAAATATCAATATATTTGCCTATACCAATATATATCTAGGGAAATAAGTAGATGGAAATGCAATAAAAATTGTTATTTCTAGATGAGATATTGTATATTAGAAGACAATGCGTTTTTCCGATGAGGATATCCATTTATACTATAAGACTACAATTTTTAGCGTTAAGATTGAGTTCGATTACTCAGGATTAACACATATTACGTAAATAAATAGTTTACTTTGAAATTTTATTAGTTTACGAAATATTTATGAGATTTGTTAGCTCAAAGTTACTTTCAATTATTTCTTATTTCGAACTTTACTCATCCTTATCGTTAAACGTATACAACTAAACCGAAGCCATCATCCTCGCATTTCCCTTTTATTTGGGGCTTGCGTGGCTAGTCACCTCCCTCCATCGTGCACTGCCCTAGACCGTTTCCGGAGTCAAGTTTTAGATCACTAATACCTTTGTTGATACCATCATTCTATCGCTTCTTTGGACGACATATTCCTCTATTTGTAGGAACTTTCATTCCCAAATTCATGTCCATGCTACCGAAGCCTAGACTCTGAATTTAATCGAAACTGTAACAATTTTCAGGGTACCTCTCACATTTTCTCTCGCAACTACACCCTTAAGTCCAATATGAATTTACCCTAAATATCTGCATTCGGGTTTACTCATACTCATGTATTTTAATCACGATCTATACTAATATTTAGCTTTGCGAAACGAATTTATTCTTAATATTTGCGATTTCTTATAGCGATTTTTTTCTAATCAATCCATTTTTGTACTAAAAGTTATTTTATAAATAAAAGAGTATCTTTGGATTTATAATATTATTTACCACACTATTACCTAGCAAAAAATAATACAAAGAGTGGCTGTGTTTCTAGATTTAATGCAGTACAGTGGACTTCAGAATTAAAAAATTTATATAAGAATACGATGTCTAGAAATAAACGACTATCTAACTATAAGGTTGAACACCTTCTCATCTTACGTTATTCAAATTGATGCCGCGTCTGTCAAAAGCTCTCAGAAAATGGTACCTGATTCACTCGAAACGTGAAACATAAATCTGATAAGACTGGATTCCAAATCTAGTATTCGATTCCTAATACATTTTACATATGACATGCAAAGTATCTTGAGATAGGTTTACATCGGTAATAGATTTAGTAAACTTTAGAATAAATCCCAATATTTTTCGGCCTTTCCAATAATGTTCTCAATGTGTAAATTTTATTTTAAGTGAATCAAATTTAACACCAAGATCTCTCACCTTACATCTGCTGTGTAATTTGCTTTAGTTGGAGAAGTATTCATTGAGTATTTTGTTTCTGTTTGAGTACAATTCAACACGTAACATTTGCTTATATTGGGAGAAAGTCGAATCAATCAGCAAATTGGTTGAGGTTTTTTTGCACCGTAATCGTACATCGATCGAATCTTCTTTAATCTTCTTTAATCTCAGGAAACTATAGATGCTTATAACATTTAAATCATTTTTGACATACAAAACCAACACATTCATTAACATAAATAATTCCCGCAGTTTATGCATCCGTCATGGAACAAAAATAATTGAAACCAAAACAATTTAAAAATAATCACTTAATAACAGCTATCGTTGTAAAAATAATTGAAACCTAAACAATCTAAAAATAATCACGTAATAACAGCTGTCATTGTAAAAATAATCACGTAATAACAGCTGTCATTGTAAAAAAAGATACTCTAAAACATAGTTTAAATACAGATTTTAAAAATTTTAGATTGATGTGTTTTTAAATTCCTGAATATTTTTATTAGTAAGAAAGTTAATTAGATTAATGGGAGGAATTCTACATTATAAAAATATGTTTCACGATATCTCTATTTTTTCCAATATTGTTTGATAGTTGTCACTTCTTGATATGATTATGAGACATAAAAACAATGGTATTTTTTTATTTATTTCCCTCATTACTGTAATGTTATTGCTAGTTATACATAACCATGAAATACCGAGAGTAGATACGAGAGTAGTACACAGATAAAAAGAAAACAAGTAGATTTTTTACCAACAAAAATGCATGCACCAATTCGTTATTACATATGGACTTAGCGACTGCATTAACGTGCTTCTATTATTGCTATCACTTCTAAGTATTGCTATCACATATAACATTTTAGAAACTGCTATTGTCAAGTGTTTTATCAATAAACTTTTATAAATCGAATAAACGACGCAATCTTGAAGATATTTTATATTTTATACAAATACTTATAAAATCCAGCTCATGGTCTATTTGATTTGAAATATTTGAAAAAATACTCGCAACATAGCAAATTTAATCATGAAATACAAATAGATCTGATATTTTTGCAGATACAAAATTCAGGTTTGGCCATTTAATAATTCAAAAGAATTAAAAAAATTGTGTTTTATATAAGTTCGATATTTTTATGTATATATATGCACGTCAATTTATAATTCACGTATGATCGTTATTCCAGTCGAAAACAATACTCAAATACCTTTCATTAAACAAGTAACGAATTGAAAAGAACTTTTTATGTGTCTTTTCATATTACATTGTTATAAAGAACCTTAATTTCTAGTGTATTCTTAATAATTGACGTATTTTAGAGTGTTCTGTGTAAATGGCGTTCATTGTGTTACACTTTTGCTGTATACAGTTACAACTTGGCGAGCTTATTGCCACGTGGTAATGTCTTCAACCAACCAGGAAAGTAATTAAGCAAGTCTTACGTGAAAACAGGCTCGAACATTTTTTTAATATTTGTACCAACGGGACTTGACCCACAACCCTTAGTTCGGAAGACTGGCGTCTTATCAACTAAATTAAGGTCATGAATAAGATTTTACAATATTTTATTTGTCTTTTAAAATGGCTATATACGAAACTCGAGGAAAGGGATCAATTGAATATTTTATTGTTTTAATTGGAACTATTTTCTGGGTAATCTTGGCCTTCTACAAACATGTTAACATTTAGTAGTTCTGATGAGTTTTAAAATTTAAGAAATGTTTATATTGTTATATCGAAAAAAAAAATCAAAAAAGTTATGTGTTCCTCTCCAAAAACTATAAAAGTTTTACTATGTAATCAGTTATTTAAAATTCCCCTCCAATTTTATTATTGTTGATAACGTGAAAAAATATTTAACGCTTGCGAATAATCGCATTGTTTTAAACCTATACAAATATGGCGTTTAATTGTTGATTCCAGGAAGGAGGCCCGAGGCAAAGCACCATCGAAGAATAACGATGTGAATTGCAAAAACGAGCTCGAGGAAATCGCTGACCGCGAATCTACTTCGTTCGAGTGGGCTCATGAAGCTATGGATGACCTGAAAGGGCAAATCGCATTGTTGCGTGGTGAAGTAAGTGATGTGAGAACGCAACTGGCAATCGAGAGAAAATCTGTCAACACATCCTTCGATCGAGCTAAAACAGAACTACAAACCTTGACCGAAGCTGTCAACAAGAGCACATCCGTGGCAAAGCAAGAGCATTCCGAACTAAACAAACTGAATACTCAACT
>CATKWJ010000637.1:0-23259 GCA_949825065.1 Odontocerum albicorne | reverse complement strand
GGGGAGGATCGGTAACGACTGCTTACAGATGAACATCGCTACATTTAATACTCGTACCATCTCAAGTGAGGCTCATATCACTGAACTTCAAGAGGAACTTAAGCCCATCATTGGGATATCGTAGGGCTAAGCGAAGTCAGAAGAAAGGGAGAAGATCTCATAGAACTGAAAGGTGGACATCATCTGTATTTCAGAGGTACAGAGGATGGAAGAACCAGCGGAGTGGGATTTATTATTCACAGGAAATGGATGAATAACATCATCACGACTAAGAGCTCTTCTGACAGAGTGGCGTCCCTAACTTTCGAAATAAACAAGCGATATCGAATGCAAATAATACAGACATATGCCCCTACACAAAGTTATTCTGATGATTGTATCGAAGAGTACTACCAAGAAGTTCAAAATATGTATGATGCAAACACATCCCACTTCAAATTTGTAATCGGAGATTTCAACGCAAGAATCGGCGGTCTCCACAAAGATGACGAATCAGTGGGAAAATTTGGGATAGGCACCCGAGATGACAGAGGAAACAGGCTTGTGGAGTTTGTTCAAAGCAATTCACTTTGTGTTATGACCTCTGCCAATTCTTGCAGTTGGTGCTGAAGATCATTCGGGTTTTGTGAGAATATAACGATATCGTCTGCAAATCTCAAATGACTCAAGTATTTTCCATCAATCACCATGCCTTTATTTTCCCATTCTAGTTTTTTAAATATGTATTCAAGTGTAGCTGGGAATAATTTTGGGGAAATAGTGTCTCCTTGACGAACCTTACCGATTCGGAAGGTTAATGGATTCCAACTAGACCTCAAAAATCGATTTGAAATCCTCAGCGAACCAGAGTTTCCGATTACAATAGAATCAATAGCAGAACTGATAGTACAGAGTGCAACAAACTACGGCGGCTCATATCCCCAAAAAGAATCAAAATTGTCGCAGGAAACGTTAGATCTTATGAAACAAAGAAGAAAAATGATATCTACACAACCCGCTTCTACATCACCATCTTTCTCCTTAGACCGTCGTGAGACAGGTTAGTTTTACCCTACTGATGACCGATCATCGCGATACTAATACTGCTCAGTACGAGAGGAACGGCAGTTTTGGACATTTGGGTCACGCACTCGGTCGACCGGCCGGTGGTGCGATGCTACCATCTCAACCCACTACGGGTTAGAAGATAGGTATCTTATGTACTATGCCACGGAGGTCGTCGAAGATAATTAATTGAAAGTCGCTCAAAATAAATATTTTATAAATACACAAATTATGGACCCCTGGTGTGATTGTGTATTAAAAAGGAAAAAAAATACATTTATACAAGTTAGTGTGTATGATATGTCATATTTCTCGATCATCTTTCCTTGACTTTTTTTGTAAAACTAAAAATAGCACATTGCTTCATGTTCGTTTTGAAAAAGAACACATTGCGAAATCAGGGAAATCAAATTAAACACTTTTGTTTTTTCGATATATTTTTTATTTAATTAGTAAGTATATTTCGCCATAACATAGCTCGACCAAGGTTATTGTTCGGTGAAACCACTGTCACTTAGTAGAAACAGAACTGGCAGATGTGTTTCTGTTGGTTTTCCAAAAATTTCATTCTAAAAAATGAATATCGGCAGCATCAATAAACTTAAGTAAATGTATTAATTGGTTGTGAATACATTTTCTCGTTTTGCAATTGTTTGTGATCTCTGATGAGCGTATGTAAGACACTATTATTCTTTAATTTATGACTACTCATTGTTCGAGGCATATATTAGAAGCAGTATGAATTCATTGTGCGTGGGATATAATAACATGTCAATTGTATTCGTAAAATGCGTTAAGATGCAAGGAAGGCAAGGCCGTTTTTAAGCAAATCCGCCATAAAAAATAATCTCTACATAATGAGGAAAATGTGACTGGACCGGATGAGGCGAATCAAGCATTTTGCAGATAAACTGGAAAGATAAATTTATTTTCCAAATATAATTTTATGATACATGGTGAGTTGATTTTTTTTCTCTCCTAACATAGTAATTGAACTTTTTCAGGACATTTTTTATGTTTATTCCAAAAGAAGGTAATATTAGAATAAGAATAAATCATCTGTGCTTCTACATTATTGATGGTACATACAAATGATCTACCTTATACCTGATCGTTTACTGTAAATTTATATAATTTTCTTCTCCATTGCATCGGCAAATGGTATTTTTTTAATTCGATTCCATTACAATTGTGTTGACAACATCAGATCTATAATATATTCTGGATCCAGAATGAGTGATAACATTGGAGCTTCCCTTCTCCAGGTTTCTACCAAGCTGGTAACACAGTGAGCCAACATTGATTCAATGTCGTCACAAACGAAATATAAATTTTATCATATGTTTCAATATTAATCAAGTGTTTATCATTATTAATGGAAAATATAAATGTATTGGATTGAGTCATTTATATCGTGGCATTCTCATTATTTAACTTGGGTACGTGCATCCCTGGCCCCCTGGCCCTGGGGAGATGAGATGGTTCGCAGGAGCTTCCTGGGGAGATGAGATGGTTCGCAGGAGCTTCCTGGGGAGATGAGATGGTTCGCAGGAGCTTCCTAGGGAGTACGCGAGAGATTAACAATAGACAAAAGTATTGCGCAACAACTGATTTTTTTTTTAATTATCCATTTTCTATTTGTAATTAAACTATCACCATTATTAAAACCCCCGTTTGAATTCAGACATATCTCTAAGTTCTACTCGGCCACAAATTGAACTACTGGCTTCAATGAAACTAGCTATACAATTTTCAGAGTTGATTATTTATGCTGAAAATAAATTTTTTATATTTCTTTTAAACACTATTTTTGTAGAATATATATTACAATGAGTAGAAATATCTGTATTTCTCCTCAAACACTATTTTGAGGAGCAACAAATAAAATTTGTATAAATATTATACGTATTGTGCATTATTTTCCAGTGACCCCTTTTAATATAGAAACATATTCGTTATGTCTGCTCAATTCACTTCCATTGATTTATAAAACGAGCAACTTGTCGCCCAGCAAAAACACATGTACATTTATAAAAAGGATCTTATCATCTGTTTGATTATATAAGTACAAAAAAATTTACTCATTCTAAGCACTTAAAATTCAAGTAGAGGCTTACATGTAGTTAAATATAGAAGACATACATAACATATATGGGAAAACAAAAATAAGAACGAATTTCTTCGGGGGTACGCGAACAAAAAGGGTGGAATAACGATACTTTGGTAGATTACAAAACGTCGTTTCTGAGATTAATGTATACTTTGTACTAAACATTGAAAATAAGTTGATTTTTTACACTCGAAAATGATATTTTCACTTCTTTAATTCATTAATTAAGTAAAATGAATTCAGCGTATCAGTGGTGTAAATGTAAATAATGACTTTTTTAAAGAATAATCGTCATACAGTTTTTTTTCAGTCCCTTGATCGAAATATTTATCTTTGTTTGCTGGTTACGAAGTAAATCACGCCACGCCATTCGCCCATTAACACCATAAGAAAGAGTTCTACCAAAAATATTGTTTTAACATAAACTTATTGGAATTTCGGCTTATTCATCATTTTTGGCCTAACTCAATACTGAGTTTAGTGATTTTATTTTCAATTTCGCCTGAAACCGAATATCGAAATGAATAAAGCAAAACAAAATTCATAAAGTAGTTGAGAACAGGTAAGAAAATTTCACAAGATTTCATTTATTACCTAAAAATAAGCAAACACCCTTAAAGCTCAACAATATACCCTTTAAATTAAAATTATTATTAAATAGCACGATTTCCAGCAAACGTTATATATTATATTTAATGGAAAAATATTTATTGTTATTAATTAAAAACATCTTAAAGGATTTTTAACATTTTCGATAAAATATTAATATTTTTTCCGAATTAATAATGACGGGAACCGATTTATTCGAACTTTTTCTCGAAAGTGTCAGCAAACATATATAAATTTATGTAGAAAATAACTTGATCCACCAATTACCTTATTGTTATTTGGGGGAAAATGTTTGTTTTAATGGGAAAAAATATGGACATTAATTTTAGAGATAAAAAGGCAAGGATTCATTAAAACGCTTGTGTCTCATTTTATTTTTCATTTGAAAATTTACAAAAAATTATGAATAAGTAATTCCAACATTTCAATGGAAAATAGGATTACAATATTTGTAATTATTTTAACCTAGTTCATGCATTATTATGTAAATATTTTTGTATTTATTACACTTTATTTATATATAGTACAACCTGGCGGGTATATGGTAATTTTTTATAATCAACCAGAAAGATTTTAAGGAGGCCTTAAGTGAACACTAGAATTTGAAGTTTTTTTAAAAATTGGATAACAACAGGAATCGAACCCGCAGTCCGCCGGTCGAAAAACAGACATCTTACCAACTAGGATACTATTAACTAAATCTAAAATATAAAAGAACTAATGAAATATAACTAAAATACTTACGTATGTAAACTACTTATTGTTTTCGCAATTTTTAGATACTCCAACAGTGTTATTTTTAAATGAGATTAAAATTTCATAATTCAACAAAACACATTAAAATGTTTCAAAACAACTTAACTATGTCGGAACATGCAAATTTGCCCTTACCACTTGATAAAAAAATATGTACTTGCCTATAAATTACTATAACTAGCAATATTGAAATTTTATCCGTATTTTGAGTAATGCATATTTTAAAACAATTATTATTTATTTTAAATTACATATTTCATTTACCAGATATTGTTAAAAACGAATAACCTAAATACGAGTATGCCTTGTCAGTTATTTATTTCGATTATCTAAATAATTATAGTATAAAATAACAACTGCTTTAAACATTTGTATGCCTTAAACTTAATAACATAAACATAGAAAACTTGGGCAAGATACGTACGAGTATAACACACATGGCGGGTTTACACAATAAGAGAAATAGAAGATGATATAAAATTTCTCAAAAAAATCTAAATCATTTCCTCATAAATTATTTAAAAAAGACGATATAATGGTCTTAGAAATCTGTCCAACTCTCTATTAAACTGCCTATAAAGTCTTCTCGGATTGAAATCGGAGCGTCTGGAAAATCTTAATTCTTCAGGTATAGTTCCACCTAAAGGTCCAGTAGATGAAGTATCTTCATCAGCAGACGAAGAACCTTCATCCAATGGCTTTGTAGATCCAAAAAGCACATTCGATAGAAATGACTCAACGACTCCTGGTCTGCTGGAAGAAAATGATGGCCTAGGTCTGTTGATACCACTATCATCATCAGCAAGTCCGATTCCAGGTGGACAACCATATCCACCTGATACATAGTTGTTGGATTCTTTCACATCTACTTCGGAGTAATAAATATTGACAAGTGTCTTGCCATCGGGAGCCACTTTATTTGAAGCGCACGGGCGTCGGCGTTTTTTGTGTCTCCTTCTGGAAATTTCATCGTCTGCTTCTTCTTGTGAATAGGATTCAGGACGTTGTGTCGCTCGGTCGTAGATACTAGATATCTGGTAATCGTCATCCCTGACAATTATGGCTCTTGCAGAAGCCAACATCCATCCGGTGATTAAAATAATATACTAGAAGATAGAAAAGCTAAAATAAAATAATTATTTGGCAAATATCACATTAAAAAAAATAAAAGTCGTTGGGAGTCGTTACTAACTAATTATGGTTCATTGCAAAAGATTTATGTATAATAAACAATACGACTGTGAATCATATTTTTGTTTGTAGTTAATGATTTACTCCATACACGTTTTATTTTATTACAATGTAAGATATTTTATCGACCATTAAAATATTACAATAATAACACTGAAATTAGAATTTTGAGTGCGCATGAATATTAAATGAACTTGTCACAAATAGTATAAACATGTACACGAATCATACACAAAAATATCAAAAGCAGTACGTGCATGCATACTTGCTACCATACATAGAATACAAACATGAAACAGGCTAAGGTGACCCAAAGCCCTTACATACAAAAAATAATAATCTCTTCGGAAAAATTTTAATAATTAATAATTATTGGAAATCAATTCTGGTGATATTATAATGGTTCGCGACTTTCTTGACCTAGTTGATAAGACGCTTGACTTCCGCCGTTTTATTTTTTGTAGCTTCTCGTGCTATAATTCAACACGCGCAAAATCAAAATACGGCCTCCATGTTTACTACGTGGTTCTAAACCTGAAGGCTTAATGAACGGGGTCGAAGATAATTTTGTCTCCCAACAGTCCTCTTCAATATCTTCTCCAAACCGTTCTCCACAAGATTTCTAACTACGCTGAAAATGTGGCTTAAGAGCCTAAGCTTATACTATATTATGTAGATTTTTTAACAAAAACTTTGCAGAACTGCAAGCCGTGGCCATATTTAAATAACAAACATGATTTAAACATTTTTAATCTGGTAGATTAAGAATATATTGTAATTTACCCCTCTAAGAAGAGTGACACAGTCTGATAATTATATTGTAACATATCAATTTAATCTGGTAGATTAAGAATATATTGTAATTTACCCCTCTAAGAAGAGTGACACAGTCTGATAATTATATTGTAACACATCAATTTAAATGATAAGCCTATTTCCAATAGTGTTAAACATGGGAAATCTTTTCGAATTTCGCACTTCGTCGACTTTCACCCAAAATGTATATGTAATTTTATTTTATTTATCAGATAACTTATTTTTTATAAAATATTTAAAAATTATAATTTTTTTAAATTTAACATTGACTTTATTAGCAGTGTTGTACAAAAGGAAAAAGTACAAGATGAACCCAACACAACAAAACTAGTCTATACAATTGAATCGATTCATTCTGGCAAGAACAACTCCATTTTACTCCTGTAAGTAGTCAAAAGTCATGCAAAAATCCGCCCATATTGATTGCTCAATCTGTGAAGATTTGATATACTCGTACAAGAGTTGTACAATAATTAGATAATTAATTCCAACCATTTCACTATGGAACAAAATATTTTACCGAGTGCGCCTACATGGAACATATAACGACAAAGTGCGTTAGTTCCGGACTATTGAAATACGAGCTGACAATTTCAAATGTTGTAAGGTCAAATATTTTTTCTTTTATCTGACAAGGTTGTAAGATTACTTCCAATAATAGATCATTGTCCAACTCAGTTATTAGGGTCTGCAGTTTAGAGTTTATAAAACATAAAAAATTTATGCTCTCAATGTTTAATATACTCGTACTATCTACGAGTATAACGCCATAGAAAGAAGGGTAGCGTCAGGAAACAGGTAAACGGATCACTAGGTGTAACAAACAACAACCGCGTAATATCAACAGTAGCAGAAATTACAATACAGAATAATATGTTGGTGCCCACCATGATGTATGAATGTAAAACTTGGACTTGGCAGACGAAGGATACGAGTTAGACTAATGTGTGCTATGTATATGTATATGCGTGCACTAAGAAAAATATCTCTGTTTGAAAGAACGACAAATGAAGACATCAGAAATAAATGCATGGATAAATGGATGTTTAAGATGGTTTGGACACGCTGAGAGAATGACTAAGTTAAGTGTATATACAGGTCAGAAGAGCAAGGTGTGCGTGAAAGAGGTAGACCGAGGGAAAAGTGGGTGGACCAAATAGACCAGATTTTGAAAGAAAGTTAAGTGGGAATATGAATATTAGAAGATTGTGCATAACGAGACGTATGAATGTGAAGGAGGCGAAAATTTATATTTTTTAATGGTATATAATGTTTAGATTCGAAGACGATGTAAATAAATAAATGTATTATATTATAAATAAATGCATATTTGAATCGTGTCTAGCAACCGTTTATCTTTAGTTCACACGATAGTGTATACAAAAAAATCTTGTAAATTTATTTTCTTGTAAAGATTGTTGATATTTCGTTTTCGGTAATAATTTGCGAAGTAATTATTGATTTTTAAGACATTTTCTATATTTATTGCAGAGGACAAAGAAACATTTCACAGGTTTCTTAGGCGCCCGTTACACGGTCAATCTGGATCGCAATCCGTGATCGCCGATCAATGATCGCGGTCAAGATTGACCGTGTAATGAGCGGATTGATGGATTGATCAATCGGATCGCAATCCGTGATCGCCGATTTGGATCGCGGATTGCGATCCAGATTGAGCGTGTAACGGGCGCCTTAGGATAACTAATTTTTAAGTTTTTAAAATGATACAGCAGTACCCTAGAGGTAACTAAATTGAAGTGAACGTTAATTGCAAAATAAATATTTTCTCACAGCACTCAACCATTCGTACTCGTAAGATACTCTTAAGATATATTGAAACAACCACAACAATGTAAAGCTTATTAGCAAAATGGGATATAAGATAGTTTTACGACCTCTGTGGTCTGGTTGGTAAAATGACTGTCATACGAACTGGAAATTACAGGTTCGATTCCCGATGTAACAAAAATTTTAAAATAAATTAGATAAATTTTTACTTAAGGCTTCATAAACATCTTTCTACATATACCGTAAAACAGGCGCTGTTATAGCTGTGAGGCGTAATTTGTGGGTTCGAGTCCCAAGTTAGAGCGTTTTTGAGGAGTTTTTGGTCTCTAAAAGGCGCTATATAAAATTATCTTTTGAATGAATAAAAATTTAAGCAAAATAATCCAATGATAAAACTGATTTGTTAGTATGTGGGTGTATTGAACGGATTTTAAGCAAATTAATCCAATGATAAAACTGATCTGTTAGTATGTGGGTGTATTGAATGGATTTTAAGCAAAATAATCCAATGATAAAACTGATCTGTTAGTATGTGGGTGTATTGAATGGATTTTAAGCAAAATAATCCAATGATAAAACTGATCTGTTAGTATGTGGGTGTATTGAACGGATTTTAAGCAAAATAATCCAATGATAAAACTGATCTGTTAGTATGTGGGTGTATTGAATGGATTTTAAGCAAAATAATCCAATGATAAAACTGATCTGTTAGTATGTGGGTGTATTGAACGGATTTTAAGCAAAATAATCCAATGATAAAACTGATCTGTTAGTATGTGGGTGTATTGAATGGATTTTAAGCAAAATAATCCAATGATAAAACTGATCTGTTAGTATGTGGGTGTATTGAATGGATTTTAAGCAAAATAATCCAATGATAAAACTGATCTGTTAGTATGTGGGTGTATTGAACGGATTTTAAGCAAAATAATCCAATGATAAAACTGATATGTTAGTATGTGGGTGTATTGAATGGATTTTAAGCAAAATAATCCAATGATAAAACTGATCTGTTAGTATGTGGGTGTATTGAATGGATTTTAAGCAAAATAATCCAATGATAAAACTGATCTGTTAGTATGTGGGTGTATTGAACGGATTTTAAGCAAAATAATCCAATGATAAAACTGATCTGTTAGTATGTGGTTGTATTGAACGGATTTTTTGACACTTGATGTTTTTGGATATATATTATATGAATGTTTTATATTAAAAAAAAATCAAAAATCTCTGTTGAATTTTCAAATTCCATTATAAAACTATATTTTAGTTCTTGAATTATTGGCACAAGTTCGCCCATTTGAAAATGTTCATAAATGCGCCAACTTCTAAGTCTTATTTAGTCGTAAATGCAAACATTTGAAGTCAGTAGTTTTGTATATTATAGTAAAATACAAACTAAAAAATGTGAAAAGGGCCTTTAGTTACAGATCGACTCGAAGTGTTATTAAAATAAATTAGGTTCTAACGGGAAACTAACCAGTAGCCCCCGGGTCGGAAAACAAACGTATGTTCTGAGGCTACGAAGGTATATTCCCATTGGTACCCAAAAAATCATTAAAACAAATCTTTATCGGGGTAGATAGAAAGGAGAGACCACCAGACTTTCCTATCGCAAGACACATCTTTCGCCTCTTCTACGTCCCGTATCCAAACCATCTCAGAGTGCTCTTCTAAATCGTGCTCAACACGTCAGCTTTAAGTTCACACTAATCTCAAATCACTTCATTCAATATTCAGTCAAACATTGCATCCCCCGACATCGTCTTCAAAATGCACGCATTTCTACAGCATTTATAATTTCGCAACATTCATTCTCAAACCTTCCAGCATATACAATACCATAATGACGCAATACCACGTAATAATTTGCATTCAACACCTATACATGCAATATTTTCCACAGTTTTTCTTATCACTCGGTCATATGCTTTTTCAAGTTTACAAACGCAGAGTTGCGTTTCTTATTTTTACCATACAATTTTCTTCAACTATACATAAAGAGAACAAGAAAACAAATAGTTTCAATCTGAATAAAGTGTATTGTTACTTATCGGCAAGCGGAAGTATTACCGATATTTTGGACGATGGATATCCCTTGTTCAATTGTGCCAATGACAATATTGTAACATATGTAAATGCTGTCTGAAGGACAGAATTTAAAAAAAAACTGCATTATCTATATTAATACGAGTATGTTTAGAAGTACTAAATCTGCATTATCTATATTAATACGAGTATGTTTAGAAGTACTAAATCTGAATTTTTATATTAATACGAGTAAGTTTAGAAGTACTAAATGAGTTAAAGAAAATTCCTAACTCTCAAGAGACGATGATCACGTATCTCAAACACGCGATATTCGATTAAGTGATTGAGGTTTTTAATACGATTATAAAAATGAGTCACGGAATAATAACAAAAATATTAAATAAGATAATTAAAAACAGGGTATTTATAATAAGTATTCGAAAAGGCTAACAAAAATATTATGAATGAATTATGTTTTATGGTTAAAATCTATAAAAGCTATAATAAATTATTATAAAACCTTACATTATATTTATAATAGTTCAAATAATGTAACGTGGCTCACCGTAGGTCAAGGACAAGGACAGCGTTGATAAATGAGTTCAATGAAAGCTTAACTGAAAACGTGCTTCAGTGCTTCAGTGCAATGGCTAGAGATATTGAGAATTACTGCCGCACGTAGACGTAGACAAGCAACGACACTCGTATATTATACTTTAAACGTGCTTCAGTGCTTCAGTGCAATGGCTAGAGATATTGAGAATTACTGCCGCACGTAGACATAGACAAGCAACGACACTCGTATATTATACTTTAAACGTGCTTCAGTGCTTCAGTGCAATGGCTAGAGATATTGAGAATTACTGCCGCACGTAGACGTAGACAAGCAACGACACTCGTATATTATACTTTAAACGCGTGGTATTACTGTCACCTGTTGACTTCTTTTATATTTTTTCAGTTTTCTTTTTCTGTGATGGGTTCTTTGGACTGAAATATATCATTGAAATTTATTTGCAGAGAGATTTATGAAGTAACATTATTAAACATGAAAACCCAGGATTCATTTAAAATGCTATTATAAAACACATGTTTGCTTTAAAAATATATAAAAGGCACGAACTAAATGCAAACACAACAATAAATTCCATTGAAAAAATATATACAAGTAAGATCAGTCCGAGACTAGTAATGGAACCCATGACGCGTGAGTGTTAACTTAACGCACCAACTACAAGACAATGAGGCAGATGTTAAGATACGAGTATAAGCATATTTCACAAACTTAATTAAATATACACATTAAACGATGCATAAGCTTATTGTAAAAATGTAAAATAAAAAGTTTTTAGAACAATTTATATTAAAAAACGCTTTTTTGCTAATATCAATCGCTTGACGCAAATTTTGATAAATAATATTGCTTAAATATCTTGTTACATTTTTGCAAGGACATGTAAAATATTATTATACATTTAGGAGAATCAGGTATACGTTTTACGTTTTAATATCAAATCAGTTTTTCTGTAAATTATAATTTTCCAAAATTTGATTTACTTATTAAATAATTTAGGGATAAGCAAATTATATTAAGAGGGTATTCTCATTTCATGGATGGAAAAATTGTTCATTAATATGAATATACGGAATATTCTCGGTAAACCTATTAGTGACTATCTTCAGGAACACATATATACCATCACGCCATTTATCTGTTGGGGTAAGGAGAGAAGACAGAATGCCATTCTTTCCTATCGTGACACACTTCTCATCCATACACTTTCTCTTACCTATGATTTCTCTTAATTCTTACATTTTCGTTTTTCAAAATATTATTCAATTGATTCAATCATACATTCCTTGGCCTGCTCAATCCTTTCATTCTGTATTATGTTATATATTTTCCCCCCATATATTTCTACAGCATTTATTTGGCTCTTTTCAGACTTTTCCATGTCTACGGTCACTCCCATACATCAAAGTTAGTACTAAAATACTATCATCTTAGCAAATTTTTATTATGTCATGTTTGAGCATACACGCGTATATGTTTCAGTGCTCCATTGTCTTCGTTTCCTATCGCTACACTCCATTAGATATCCGTCGAAATTTTTACACCATTTATTGTCAAGTGGCCATTTCCCCCAGCCCAATAGAAAAATGTTACAGAAGCCTTCATTGAAAACCAGGCCTTTTTAAAAAAAATAGTACTAACGGGAATTGAGCCCATAACCACCGTTTAAAAAAACAAGAGGAGAAAGTAGCTATTTACAAGCCAAATGCAATAATCTTATCTACAAAATATTATACATTTTTCAAATTGATTTAAAAATCAATGATAAAATTCCGGTGTTTTTCTATGTAAAATGCTCAGTTTTAGCTAAAATAAGTTATAATTTATTTTAGATATAAGCGTAATTGGGTGAATATTACCATAAAAAGAATTATCTGAAATCACGTAACATTTCAATTTATAAATAAAAAAACGATTGTTCCTTCCTCAAGAGGTTGAGTTCAAAGGGGTTAAAACAAAGCTACCTCACCAATGTTAATTTAGATAAAATACCTCACTTATCAGGCAGTTAGGAGTACATAAATACACAAAATTAACATTTATGCTTTTATATAGGTTATCTGTATTGAGAGAAAATATCACGAACTGATTGTACTTCTACTCTAATATTTTGAAGACTAGTAGAATATGAGTTAAATATTGTATATGTACAAAAAATATTAGCAAATAAATTAAATAAAAAATAGTCTTAGCCCGGTAAAAAAGGTCGTCTACTAACAATACTTGCACGCGCCGAGTACATGAGCGAGTGTTGTTGCGTCTTTGTATGCGATAGTGTTACCAACACGTGCAATAACAAACCACAAGTTCCGTGCCGTGCCTACTACAGTGGTTTTAAAACATGTTCTATAGTACATCTGAATCATAAATCTGAATATGTTGTAGGATACCATACGAAAGAAGCAGCAACAAATGAACTGAAGAGCGCATTGTTTTATTTTATTTAAAAGTAACTTATTGTTAACAAAGTGAATTATTTAGCAGACTATTGACACCTGTTGCTCTAATGTTTGGGCAGGAGAAAAACTCCACATAAATTTGCGCTATTCACGGCGATACAAGTATATAGTACACGACCGATTATCTTTGAGACTCAAAGCTAGAAAAAAATCTAGTAAATGAGTGATTTTCCGGTAACTTGAACAAATAACAATACGAATTGAATATAAAGATAATTGTGAGAAGTATTTATTCGCGTATCTATTGATTTGGCGTTTAGTGAGCTTAACTAACCGAATCTAAATACTCGTAATAGTTTCTTATATTTTGAGTTAAAAGTTTTATGATTTTTTAAGTGACAATACATTTTTCCTCTCAATTTCACAGATTATAAGGAGAAAAATACCACTTTCTAAAATTAATATTGATTCAGTAGAAAGCGCCTATCTTAGTTACGTAACATTTGCGAATGCCTAGATATAACATATCTATACAGTTGAGGAGCTGTTCCGTGCTATCAAGAATACTATATTTTCTGAAGAGTAATTGTCGACGTCACAGAAACTGGACACGACACATGAAGAAGAAGAATAAATGAATATTGATTCAGTAGAAAGCGCCTATCTTAGTTACGTAACATTTGCGAATGCCTAGATATAACATATCTATACAGTTGAGGAGCTGTTCCGTGCTATCAAGAATACTATATTTTCTGAAGAGTAATTGTCGACGTCACAGAAACTGGACACGACACATGAAGAAGAAGAATAAATGAATATTGATTCAGTAGGAAGCGCCTATCTTAGTTACGTAACATTTGCGAATGCCTAGATATAACATATCTATACAGTTGAGGAGCTGTTCCGTGCTATCAAGAATACTATATTTTCTGAAGAGTAATTGTCGACGTCACAGAAACTGGACACGACACATGAAGAAGAAGAATAAATTAATATTGATTCAGTAGAAAGCGCCTATCTTAGTTACGTAACATTTGCGAATGCCTAGATATAACATATCTATACAGTTGAGGAGCTGTTCCGTGCTATCAAGAATACTATATTTTCTGAAGAGTAATTGTCGACGTCACAGAAACTGGACACGACACATGAAGAAGAAGAATAAATTATATATTTTTCTGTTATTGAAAGTTAATAACTATTATATTTTTAAATAATATTACTATTTCTAGTTATCATTAGTTACTTACGTTGGTACCAAAATATAACACTTTTATATATTGATACCAAATTTTGATACCAAAATAACTGTCTGAAATTAAATGAAACATATACACTTTTTATCAATTAATAAATATGAATATGTAAAACTGTTGATTGTTTTATATCGAGATATGTCGAGAGTATACCATACGTTGAAAATATCTCACATCTTTGAATGGTATGATTGTTGATAACTCTTCCGTTGCAAAGCGACTTACGATAAAATAAATGAAATGTTACATTCGATTTCATTTAATGTTTTAAATAATCAATCTTAGTTTATTGTTGTCTAACAAAACCGAATGTTTAAATAATATATACATTTTCAATATAATGATAAATTCGGAATTTTTTATTTTTTATCATTTTGCTGAAATATATTTATTTGAAAAAAAAAAGCAATGAAAATCAGAAAAGAAACATCTGCATATTTCTGTGGAAAACTAATGAAAAATTACTAAACAAAAATCACAAAAATTTATTTAAAAATAAAGTATGTTTTTTATATTCAGATTACTATATGTATGGTGAACTAAGTCTCTGCAATATCTGGATGTCTCGAAGATAGTACATGTTACGTTACTGTACATGGCAACAGAAAGTAAAATGAGAATCAATAAAACATGTGTTTGACCTGTAATGACATTGCTGTTGAAACCAGAGCTGACAACACAAACGAGGGCACTTCTTAGAACATAAGAAATTACAGAATTGCAGGCAAAACACTCAGGGAGAGATTACAAACTACATGAATAAGAAACAACATGTGTGATAACAAGTTATCGTCGTAAGATGGGAAAGACAAATCGTAAAATAAAGAAGGCACAGAACACATTATTGGGGGAATCACGTTTAAAGAATGGATAAAAACCGGATTTTCCATACAGATTTTCGTAGCTTCCCCATAAGAAGGTAACAACCATGCAGACCCCCAAAAATAAATAGACGGATAACTAGCAGTGACAACAAACATTCAGGAATAATGAAGAAAAAACATACTGCAAGAAAATATTTTTGTTATACTTGATTTATACTCGTATATAATATCAACATGACTGAACGACTTTTATCAACTATTTAAAACAATTCGTGTACCCTCAACATATAATATAATATCACCCAATTCGTGTACCCTTAACATATAATATAATATCACCCAAATCTTTGTGAACATTTCCGGAAAGTTTTATTTTAGACTAATTGATCGATTCAAGTTTTACAACTTAAGATCACAAAAATTAAATATTATATAAATTAAATACAACTAATAATTCTTACCGTGTACTTCATCCTCAAATGTAAAGGTGATCGCTTTAAGGGGAATAAACTAAGAATGACACGAAAGTCGATCTCTACTCGAATCTTTTCCCGAAGTGTAAAAGTGAAAGTTTCGAGAAGGGGGAAATATTGCAAAATTAGTCCTGCAGTAATTTTTAAAGCCCGTGTTCAGAGACGAACTCGATAGTTATTATTATAAACATGAATTCTTATTAAAAACATATTACACGTTTAGATAATCCGAACTAAAAAACATTTATGCAAATTTCATAAAGGTGCATTCATACGGAACAGAGCGCCGAACTTTTGTATCACGACATACTTCTTTCGCCTCCTCCACATTCATTCTTCTCATACAGTCTCCTTCACTTAATTCTACCGCAAATTTCTCGACACCCTCTACCACAATTCCCACTCGTGCTTCCATTATATTTTTTGGTCAGTATTTCGTCATCCATCTGTTGAACATTTCCAAACCACCTCAACTAGCTCTTTTTTACCCTACTTAACCCGTAAGTTTTAAGCTCACGTTTTTCCTTAACAATTACGAGTACATATCATACATCGATAGAACACACATTCTTCTCAGTGCACGAATTTCTTGACTCTTTTCATTCATTTTCCACGTCAATGTTACCACTGTGGAAATCCATAATTTGAGCAGATATTATTGAATGACTCGAGTCTTTTAGTATTCCATTTCTTTGGTTTCCTATTGCGACTCGACGTTCAATATCATTTTTCACCTTTTCGTAGTCTAAGAACTAATTTCCTCTCATAGCGAAATTCTTCGATTCGTTGTTCATTCAAATAGCACAGAAATACGAGTATTAATAAACACTCTCTCGAAAAAATAAAATGATAGATAATTATTATATATCAAATTGGATAAAACAGAACCAAAAGAAATTTTAAACACCGTCAAAGAAAACAAAAACCTTTTGAACAACTGGATGGATAAAAATGTACGAGTATGTTTCACGATGATCACTTTTTTACGTTACATTACCTAAAAACAATACGGATTTTTAAAAAATACATACATCACATCATCACGTTATGCCTCTTACAGGTAGACCCAGAGAACAGATCTTCACACTTTTCTATTCAACCACCCAAGTTTCCCCTCTGACTCTGATACTTCTAATTTTACCATCTTTAATATTCTGATCCACTTGATCTAACCACGTTACAATCAGCGTACCTGTTTCACACACACCTCGCTACTTCTGACGTTTATACTCGCTTAGTATTCTAATATATTCTCTTGTATTCTCTCCACCTTTTTTTTTTCTTTTTAAGAAGAATAAATATGCCGTCATAGGTATCATTGTACCCCCTAATACTAGGCGGAAAAAATGCCTGTGTCATTCGAGGGTTCGACCTGACGACCTGACGACCTTCCGCACGGGAGTCCAGTGCGTTACCGCGCGGCCATGCACCTCCCGTTTTCAAACCTCTTATGTATTCTCTGCACATGTCCAAACTATCCAAAATCATCTTCATTTCAACTGAATCTTTCGAAATAAACAGGTATACCTATAAAGTAACAAATCTGAAAGAATGGTCTAAATCACTGTGAAATTATAAGTACTAAAATGTATATCAATTTATCAATATATAATCTAATCTGAATTCATAATTTTAATCACTAATTAAGTAAATAAATCAAAACACGTGTCGAGATTTTAATGATGATACAGTTTTTTTATCACTCGTGTTAAATAAGCAAGTTAAAAATAGCCCGTTTTGCCTAGAGTTTGACTTTCCTCTATCGTGGAATTCAGAAATTTTAGTAATCATTACACATTCAAAAGTTTTTTATCCCTAATCTCTATTATTTAAAGACAAGTAAATACACTGTATTTACTTGTATTTAAATAATAAGGAATAATGCTTAGAATCACACCTGAGATGCCGAAAATCAATGTGAAATGAATTATCAGTAACATTTTAACTATTAAAAATGGTTTTTAGTGCCATATTTGACAAATGGGAGTGAAACGTGGACGTGGAAAAATACTGAAAAGATCAGAATAAATGCAGTAAAAATGTGTGCACTCAGAAGAAAACATGGAATAATAATGTATTACAAATGACAATGTATGACAGAAGTGATAAGAGATGAATGTGAACTTAAGGCTGAAGTATTAAGTAAGATGAAAAAGAGCACTCCTAGATGATTTGGGTACGTGGAACAAATGAATGAAGAAAGACAAATAAAACAGTCCAAATTTAAATAGAAGGCGTGGTAGAGGAAGACTCAGGAAAGATTAGTTGGATCAAGTGAATGTGATATTTTGAAATAAGGTGAAGATAGTAGTAAGATAAATCTTAGGAGATCTATAAGAATATGTATGGATGTGGAAGAGGCGAAATATGTGGCTCGACCCACATCATGATGGTATGTTTGTATGCATTTTACTAAAATAAACTAAAATAAAATTATTATACGCAAAATTAACGCTAAACCTAAAAGCGATCTTTTTTCAATTATAAATAGAATTTTACTTTTATTTTTTTTCTCGCATTGTTCAAGTGCTTCACTGAACTAACCTAAATTACGTTATGTTATGTTATGTTTTGTTTTGAAGTTGAAACATAACGGCAAGTTAATAACCAAAATGGTTTTTAGTGATTAAAAAGGGAGTTTCTTCAAAATATAGAATAATTATTATGGATAATAAAATTCATTTCTTCTTGAATCCATCACCTTTTGATGACAAAGTTTTGTTCTCGCAATATTTTGCAACGCACCGGATCGCCAACACACATTCAGGAACCATTGCGCGTAGGAGGGTGCGAATCAGAGTCGTATTAGAATATTTGTTTTCAATCAACGTTGCTTATTTATATAACCATTTTTACAGAGACATACAGTTGTCCATCTTTTGCTAGGACCACACCGGATAGCGATGGTACCAACGGAAAATCAGATCCCATGGTCAGAGTAAAATTTGAATTAAAATGGCAGTAAAACTAAATAGAATTCCTTATTTTGAAAGATTTTAATTTCCTCACAACCCAATAAAAAAAAGAGGTCAGCAGATTGATCTGGGCGGTCTCATAAATTGCAACAGGGCGAAGAGACTGAATTAAAAAGAAAAATGTATTAGGTGTTAACATAAGTTGTGTCCGTTTTTTTTTTCAAATTTAAAAATGAGCACCAAAACTAAAACAAAATGGTAAAGGTTATACGTCATTCGAAAGAAAATTTTCTGCTCTACAAGACATTGTGTTTGCTTTTACGTTACATATATTATTTTATTTGATTACAAGCCTTCAACATGGAATGTCAAGTAGATGAAAGTGAGCATTTTCGACACCTCTGTTCGCGTTCAATCGAGGGAATAAAGCTGCCAAAGCTGCTCGCGATATTTGCAAAGTGTACGGTGAAGAAGCTGTGAATGAAAGGACAGCTCGTCAACGTTTGACAATTGATTTTTGTTGTTTTCACTCAAAACATGTGGAACCCAAGCGCCGAACTTCTGGACTTTTCCAATTTATTTAAGATGGCGGTATACAGTCATGTGACTACAATTCATCTGCTCAGCCAATTCTACAGTGGTTTGAAGGGGATCTTCATGAATAATACGGTTTAAGCGGTCCTCATCGAAGTCCACTGGTCGTCCGGAACGCTCCATGTCTTTCAGGTCGAAATTACCGTCTTTGAAACGCAAAAACCATCAACGAGCTGTCCTTTCATTCGTAGCATCTTCACCGTACACTTTGCAAATATCGCGAGCAGCTTTATTCCCTCGATTGAACGCGAACAGAAGGCGGTGTCGAAAATGCTCACTTTTGTCTACTTGACATTCCATTTTAATAACATATGTAACGTAAAAGCAAACACAATATCTTAAAGAGCAGAAAATTTTCTTGACGTATAACCTTTACCATTTTGTTTTACTTTTGGTGATCATTTTTAATTTTGAAAAAAAACGGACACAACTTATGTTAACACCCAATATTTATATAATATATCTGTGCATGGGAGACACCATGTACCCGTATTTCTAAGTCTGCGGAATAGACAATAATGTTCACTTCTCGGGTGCCCGCTTTAACACCATAACTAATTGATGTGCTAGTTAGTATTCAAGCTTAGGATTGTTTGCTCATACGGAGCCAGTGAAGACTTTGGAGTCCGTACTTTTTGATGTCTGGGTGATGGTGACATGATATTACTGACTTAGATTGATTGCTTAAATCACGACTTTGCAAAAGCATTTGATATGTTAGAATAAATAATCGAGTTCTACTGACAAAGATGGATCAACTTAGTATTCCAAATTGTATTTTACAACTATTTTCGAACTATTATATTTGTCTAACATATGTCAGTTTGTTTCTAATGGTATATTTAAATTTAAACTTTTTGCTACACAATCATGTATTCTTAATGATTAAAATCTCGGCCCGACATAGTCTTTAATTCTCGTCAATAACATTTATTTTTTCCAAGTATTCGCTGTTTGCCAATGGTTTAAAACTATTTAAATTAATTGATTCTCTTCACGACTGTTTGGATTTCCAGATCGACTTGAATTACGTCTGGAAGTATAGTGAGACCAATATGCTAACCCTCAAAACCTCTAAATGCAAGTTCATGAATTATGCGATGGCCCTGCAATGATCATGCAGTACTTAAGATACTAAATCGAAGATTAACTCATC
The DNA here is from genome assembly GCA_949825065.1 of Odontocerum albicorne. NCBI lineage: Eukaryota > Metazoa > Arthropoda > Insecta > Trichoptera > Odontoceridae > Odontocerum > Odontocerum albicorne. The sequence goes on along the minus strand of CATKWJ010000637.1, from coordinate 2,723 downwards.
GTGCGTGTCGACACTATAGTATCAAAAACCTTGGCATAATTTTCAACAGTAAATATACGATACATTCGGTTATCATATTGAGAGTGTATGTTTATCTGCCAATAGAGTTCTGACATTTGTGATAAGAGTTTCTAGGGCATTTAATGCTGTTATGACACGTGTCTCTTTGTAATTTACTGATTTGTAAGACAATCATCTTGAACCCGAGGGGGATTCAGAATTCTCTGATAGTTGAGCGAGTCTAAAGTATAATAAATTACTGCGATTCATTTAGTGCAAATGTATCGGGCAATTATTGACGGAATCGTGAATTGAAGTAGGTTTCGGTGCCGTATTCTTGAACTGAGGTGTTAAGAGCATACCCACGTGCATAATTACCTTGTTGAATGGATTTTGCACTTTGCACTATCGATGTTTTCCTTATCTCAGTGGATACATTGAAGATTGAACTCCTTAATAAACTTTATGTTAGTACAATTGAGCCACTTCTCAGGAAAGCATAAGTAGCATTATTCATGTTGGCAATGTGTTACATTTAAATTTTAAATTATTTTATACGTGATTTAGTTTAACCATATCAAACGAAAATAACATATATAAATACTGCAAAATGGGCTCTCTCCAGATACAGCTGAATAAGATAAAAATAATTGAAAAAGCATTGGCCTGATTATTATGTTATTTTTCGATGATAAATTCTGGCGGATAACTCCCCAATCACACGAAATTCAACTGTTGAAATGTTCTGAAAGTTTGTACTGTATTTGTTTTAAGCTGTGTTTGCTGATTTTATGAACCTCACATGATTTGATGCCACGCCTCATTACACAATTGTGTACCGTGTGTTGAGACGTGATCTCCTGGGAACGTCGCATCGAAACGAGTCCAAAATCTGATACTGCAGCTGAAACGCCCACGGAATCTTAGACCGCATCTCAATGAGACAACATGTAAAATTTTTGCATTACTGAAATACATACGATAGACCTTACACCTTAAAAAAGTTGAGGTGTAACTCCAACTTTGTCTTTGCCGGAAGCTTAGATAGCAAATCTGAAAGATCGGATTTGGGACAGAACGTGTTCGTTGACTACTGTGTAGTTGTCGATAACTATACATCCAGAATAGAAAAATGTATAACATCTTCCTTCATCCTCAACAAAGAGGATTTACTGCTGATATTTGGATTACTGTATCAACCTATTCTAAAATGATTAACAATAAATACAAATTAATACGATCTACTCGTACTTTAAAAACGGGTTGTATCCTGATTCAAACATAATGACTAATCACTATTTTATAGAAAAATAAACAAAATACTTGACATTGAATATGAATGGCGGGGTGCCCATCGGTGTGACGGTGTCCTTTTTTTCGTGTTGAATGAGTTTTGTTTTTGCAGAGGTGTCGTCTGTATCTCTTCACTGGATGATGTTATTTTTAAAGCTGTCTGGTGCAATACTAAGAAGTTATTTCATGCAATGGGCAAGATTTTTTTAAGTTGTCGTGGGAGTTATTTTTCCCGCTGAAAAGATTTGCCGCCATTCCAAAGAAAGAACTAAACTCTTTAATGGGAGAAAAGTCCGAACCTGACAACATGGATTTTAATATTATGTTATAAATTGTATTAAAAAAGAAATTAAATATAAAGTTTTATTGTCGAATACATGTCTGATAATATTTTAATAGAACATTAAAGGAAATCGCTGTTTTTTTGCGAATGACTACATCCTTTACGTAACGAATTTGATTATTATTCTTCCAAAAAAGTACAAAGAGGTCACAGAGCATTGACACTGCGAAGCAAACAAATTGACACTATTTAAAAATGAAGGTTCTAAAATTAAGAGTATACGTGTGTGTAATTGATTCTAAAAAATAATAAATTAATTATAAATTGTGCAATAAAATTTAGAAATTACTTAAACGTCACCATTACCATTAGTTTCATCCATTTTTAGGTTTACTACTGAAAATAAGCTTCTTGTTAACTTGACCACAAACGTATTTCGATTGCCGTTTGCTGCCACATCATGCCTTTGGGTGCATAATGTGCGTGCGCGTGCCTTATCTTTCTGGACCTTTTCTCTTATCGTGAGTAATACTGGATAAGTCTGTAGATCTAATGCTTATCTCTTATTCAGCATATATTCCTTTTGAGGTTTATTTTAGTTATTTTATGGTTCCTATTATGTACGAGTATATCATCGTTAATCAGATAATACATCCATCTCTTCATATTCTTTTTAGTTATTTCAAACTTTTAAGTGACTGGACGGTAATAAGCCCAGATCTAATAACCATAGGAGTGCAATGTACGAGTAAGTACACGCTTATCATATTTTTTCGATTTCCAGAGGGTAGGAATGGATGGAGAGGAGTCGTCAAGGACTGTGATATGAGTTACGGTGCTCAGTCACGAGCTGCACGACAGGATGATCATGATCGAGATAACTAAATGTGATCTTATAAAGGAATGGATGGAGAGGAGTCGTCAAGGACTGTGATATGAGTTACGGTGCTCAGTCACGAGCTGCACGACAGGATGATCATGATCAAGATAACTAAATGTGATCTTATAAAGGAATGGATGGAGAGGAGTCGTCAAGGACTGTGATATGAGTTACGGTGCTCAGTCACGAGCTGCACGACAGGATGATCATGATCAAGATAACTAAATGTGATCTTATAAAGGAATGGATGGAGAGGAGTCGTCAAGG